>CM042260.1:1752500-1807500 GCA_023566225.1 Romanogobio albipinnatus | reverse complement strand
CCTCAGCCACTAGTTGGCGCCGTTTCGTTTTATAAACGTGTATAAAAGCTTTTAAATGTCCTATAATTGAACTAACGCCTAATCTTGGCTTAATCTAAGCCCTGTCTGTGAAACCAGGCTTATTTATTATAAATTATTTATGGCTGCACATCATTATTGTGTTAATAATCTTGAATCAGAATAACTTCTTCTCTTCTCGGATGATGAGGGCGGGGCAACCTGTCACTCACATGAGATCCACCAATAGCAAACCATCAATTCCCCACAGACACAATCAAGCCCCGCCCTACATTTGTTCTTGTTTGAGAAGCGATTAACTCAGATATATGGCACAATAGAGGAGAAAAGACTAGCACAACTTCTCTTTCATGCTGCCTTTAAAGCGGCAGATGAGATAATGCATAAATATAATGATCATTCTTCATATAAACGGGCCTTTAGTGTCTGAGGGGTGAACCCAAATCAGATTATCTTGGCCTCTAACTAACACTAAATGACTAAACCACAATGACTAACATGATTTACTGTTGGAGACATTATTAGTATGAATGTCTCCTATGGCTCATGTAGCCTGAAAGGCAGGCAAAAAATAACACTTTTCAGAAGTCATGCCGTAAAAGCTCTCAAATGGAAGACAGCATGACTGAAGGTGCATATATATAAAACACTGACAGGAAGACAAATGACAGGCGGCCGCGCCGTCGGTGACCGGACAGGCTGTTCCCTCCTGCTGTCAAATACATTAGCTTGGGTCCTTAAGAGCAACGCCACAGTTTGTCTAACAAAGTCCACTAGGGAGCAGTCTAGTTATTCAAGATCTTCCTGGATTCTTCTTTCTCCTTCTTTTTCTTCAGCTCCCTCCCTCCGTACTTCATTTCCTTCTCCTCCTCAGACTCTTTAGTAATGCACAGGAGTGTTGTCTTTTCCAAGAGGAGCAGAACAAAACCAGTCCTACTTCTGTCCTCGGGAGCCGGTGTTGTGCCGAATTTCGACACCCTGCCAAATTATTCCACCCCTTGTTGAAGTCGCTACCTGATTGCCTAATCCTAACCCCTCCCCTAATCGAACCCCTCCTCTAATCCTAACCCCACCCCTAATCCTAACCCCTCCCTTAATCCTAACCCCTCTCCTAATCTAACCCCTCCCTAATCTAACCCCTCCCTTAATCCTAACCCCTCTCCTAATCTAACCCCTCCCTAATCTAACCCCTCCCTAATCTAACCCCACCCCTAATCCTAACCCCTCCCTTAATCCTAACCCCTCTCCTAATCTAACCCCTCTCCTAATCTAACCCCTCTCCTAATCTAACCCCTCTCCTAATCTAACCCCTCTCCTAATCTAACCCCTCTCCTAATCTAACCCCTCCCTAATCTAACCCCTCCCTAATCTAACCCCTCCCTAATCTAACCCCTCCCTTAATCCTAACCCCTCTCCTAATCTAACCCCTCCCTAATCTAACCCCACCCCTAATCCTAACCCCTCCCTTAATCCTAACCCCTCCCTAATCTAACCCCACCCCTAATCCTAACCCCTCCCCAATCCTTACCCCTCCCCTAATCCTAACCCCTCTTCTAATTTAATCCCTCCCCTAATCCTAACCCCTCCCACAATCCTAACCCCACCCCTAATCCTAACCCCACCCCTAATCTTAACCCCTCCCCAATCCTAACCCCACTCCTAATCCTAACCCCTAATCCTACCCTCTCCCCCAATCCTAACCCCACCCCTAATCCTAACCCCTCGCCCAATCCTAACCCCACCCCTAATCCTAACCCCTCCCCAATCCTAACCACACCCCTAATCCTACCCCTCCCCCAATCCTAACCCCACCCCCAATCCTAACCCCACCCCTAATCCTAACCCCTCCCCTAATCCTAACCCCTCGATCAATCCTAACCCCACCCCTAATCCTACCCCCTCCCCCAATCCTAACCCCACCCCCAATCCTAACCCCACCCCTAATCCTAACCCCTCCCCTAATCCTAACCCCTCGCCCAATCCTAACCCCACCCCTAATCCTAACCCCACCCCCAATCCTAACCACACCCCTAATCCTAACCCCTCCCCTAATCTAACCCCACTCCTAATCCTAACCCCACCCCCAATCCTAACCCCACCCCTAATCCTAACCCCTCCCCTAATCCTAACCCCTCGCCCAATCCTAACCCCACCCCTAATCCTAACCCCACCCCAATCCTAACCACACCCCTAATCCTAACCCCTCCCCTAATCTAACCCCACTCCTAATCCTAACCCCACCCCTAATCCTAACCCCACCCCCAATCCTAACCCCTCCCCTAATCATAACCCCTCCCCTAATGTAACCCCACTCCTAATCCTAACCCCACCCCTAATCCTAACCCCTCCCACAATCCTAACCCCTCACCTAATATAATCTCTCCCCTAACCCCCCCTAATCCTAACCCCTCCCACAATCCTAACCCCACCCCTAATCCTAACCCCTCCCACAATCCTAACCCCACCCCTAATCCTAACCCCACCCCCACATCTACTCAATACTAGGGGGGTAATAATCTGGCAGGGGGTCAGAATTTTCATTGTCGTTACCTAATCCTAAACGTACCTATACTTGTGAGAGGGGTTACAATATATACAATAACAATATACATCACAATGTAGATATTTTTACAAATACTATGTTACTTTACTTAAGAACATTTTTCACGTATCTGTACTTTACTTAAGTAGAATCAATAATGCATACTTTTTACTTGTACTTTGTTACATTTTGCAGCAATTATTATATTTTCTACTCCACTACATTTCTACAACGTTTCGTTACATTTTCTGATCAGTTTCAGGGCTCGCTTGTCCTCTTGTAATGAACGGTAAGGTTGCGCTGTTGAGGCTCGCACAGCCTCATGAGGAGAAAAGGAAACAAATGAGCGCCGTTCACACAGAGAAACTCTGTCACATACTGCAGTAATGATTCAAAATGTGGAGTTTTTATATTTAAAACATATAATGAAGTTTAAAACATCAAACGACCAAGAGTGTTGTTTTCCTGAATGCCATCACGACTGAAAATGTGTCACTGATTTCATATGACACTGACAGTTCCATAAACAATTAATTAACAAAAAGTTACTTACATTTTAGATGCAGTATATTGACTTTTTTGTTCTATTTCAGCAGCGAAAATAGTTCCAAACAAAGATCACAGCAGAACCATAACACATCTCACAGCAACATGTGTTCCTGAATGATTCAGTGTTTGAATGAATCGGTTGAATCAAAGATTCATAAACGACTGCCTCATTCCCGAATGAATCAGCCGTTTGAACGAATCGACTCAATGATTCACTCATTAAGACCTGCCGCCCCCTACTGGCGGTTTAGTTTCAGGTTAAAACGTTCTTTCCAACATTTCTTATTTGTATTCAAAAAAATATTTAAAACAATCTCATAACATAATTTAATTAAGTTGTAATTTTTCAGTGTAAATTATTTAATTTGATTGGTAACAGCCCTATAGTGTCTTATTCTAATTTAATGTATTGTTACAATTTAAGAATATAAAAGGAAAGCTGAAAAATATCCTATATTTAATAAGATGCCCTTTATAAAAGGTAAAAATATCATAAATATGCAGATTTAAATACGTCAAAGCTGTTCACTGAACACTATAGTGAGAATATTGCTTCAGAATAATGATATTTAACTCTGCAGATCACCGTGATAACCAGAAGTGTAAGTCAGAATGTAAACTGGGCCACAGATGGTAAGCACAATTATATTAACCCCAAACTAACTTAGTTGAACATTTTTTATTTTTTATTATTAGAATATAGACATTAAGAAAATATTGTTATGCAAGTACTTTTACTTTTAATACTTAAAGTAGATTTCAAATCAGGTACTTTTTACTTTTTACTTAAGTAGGGTTGTCATTGTGGTACTTCTACTTTTACTAAAGTAAATATATCTCTGGGTATTTGTACTTTAACTTAAGTACTGAGATTCAGTTCTTCCTCCACCACTGACTTTAGGAGTGTTTAAATGATATTAAAATTTGGATGGCGAAAAACCTTTTAACATTAAAGCTGCACTATGTAAGTTTTCCGTCCGCTAGAGGTCGCCTGTTCAAAACAAAGACTCTTGGGTCATGTGGTCTTCAGCTCAGAATGGGGACAGGACTCGGGCAGAACTCATGTTGATGATGTGATTATTAGCGTTCCTGTAGTCTGAAGCAGAGCAGGAGCGAGTGTTGAGGAGCTGAGGAACCGCTGGAGCGATTGCTAATGAGATGAACGCAACACACGCCTCGCGAGCAGCGGGACTTTTATTATGAAGCCACAGTCGCGGGCGCCACTTCCGCTCCTCCGCTCATGAGTGTGAGGGAACGCAGCTCTGCTGATCATATTACACACATCTGAGTGTGTTGATGATGGGATGGCGTTACTCTGAGCGTTCTCTCGCCGGCTGCTATCGAGGGGAACGCGGATATGATGTCATCGACAGGCCACGCCCTCACACGTAAAAGAGCATCTCACCATTTACAAATACTCGGAAACATTTGGGAGATTGTAAGTACTCGAATGAACAACATATATAACACTGGCCTAGTGGTTTCTGGATATTTTACAGAAATTTTTCTTACATAGTGTAGCTTTAAAAGCGGATATTGTTTTCGGACACCCAAATAATTCCACTCCCGCTCTTTTAGACTCGAGTCCATTGGCTCCATACTCTAAATCTTCAGTAAGAGATTTCGGTGTTTTAATTGATAACAATTTAAAAATGGAAATTCAAATTCATTCGGTGACTTGTTTTTATAATCTGCGCTTGTTAGTTAAAGTTAAAGGGTTACTTCAGAGATTAGCATTAAGCTTTGTATCAGTAGAAACCCGGTAGTATATTTGAATTATCGTGACCCCCCCCCCCATATCCCCCGAGACGAGAGAATTATGTATTTTATGTCTGGAAAAAAGCCTCCGATGACGCAAATATCGTCATTTTGCGTCATCAGAGGCTTTTTTGGCCAGAGGCTAGAGACTACAGCCAGTTCTGCATGTTTTCCACAGATCTCACTCACAGAATGGAAGACACGCTCGGGCAGGGCTGTTTTTAGGCGTAGGCAAACTAGGCGGTGGCCTAGGGCGCCATCAGTAGGGGGCGCCAATAAGCGCATATCTGGCACTGATGCGTGTGTGTAAAGGGTGTCACGGCCACCCTAAAATGTTATTGCCGCCCCCACTAGTTCCCCACACTAGTGGATCAGAGAACTGTCAATCTGATGATCCCTATATGCCATCAGATCAGAGTCGGCTACTGTCAGAAAAGTTTGCGTTTGGAGCCTCAACAACAGCATTAGATCAATGAACTCGCTCAATGCTTTGGCAAGGGAACACTTTTTTAACCATAAAATAAAGCTAAATTCAAACTAAAGGCCAATTAAAACAACAGTATTTGTGGCAGTCTAGTAATCCCGCTGTGATTGGGCAGATAGCATTGCTCGTGTGTGTGTGTTAGAGGCTAAATATAACTGCACACTTACTTCAGCATCTCATGATGATCAGTTATATTCTGACTCTATAAAGCTTCTCTTATTGCTCCTCCAAAAGGTTTTTGCACCAGTGCATTGTTAAAGGAATCTGTTTTGTAATTGTCCCATATAAAACTTTAGCGGCCAATTTAAAAATGTTATAATAAAATGTGCAAATTCACAACATGAACACATCCTTTATTAAATCCCGTTGATGAATGTAACGGATCTTTACGGATGGTGTTGAGCTGAATCGATTCATTCAGTTCTAATAGCGCTTAACACAAGCAGCGTCACACACACAGAGGGCAAAGGTCGCGTTATTTAAAGGGGAAGTTCACGCATCAGTGAGTGACAAAACCCACACTGAATCAGTGTTTACTCTTATTACTTTCATGTGAAATGTACTAATAACACTCAATAATTATGTAGTTATGTCTGAGAACAATTTCTTAGCAACAGGGACTGCACAAATATAGGCTATATATTATAGGCCTAGGGCTGTACAGGCATCTGCTATTCATCTGAATCCTTATTAACAAATATTATTTGGTATGTATTTGTTAATTAATCCCAGTAATACCAATGTTGCTTTTTAAAATTTGACTGGGACACCAGTAAGGATTTCGCCTAGGGCGTCAGAATGACTAGAAACGGCCCTGCGCTCGGACCTTCATAACGGAGCGGTCGGAGCAAGCGAGTGTTCTCAATGAACTCATATGAGAGTTAAGCTTCCATAGGCATGAACTGAGAACGCGCCAGATTCGACACACACACACACACACACACACACACACACACACACACACACACACACCGTGAATGACTGTGAGGCCGTGAATGAATGCCCGGCTCATTTTACTTTCGGTTTAGAATTAGCGCCAATTTGGGGGGTGGGTTGCTTGAATGGTGGGTTCATTAGCCTATTATTCTTAGTGAAAAACACAACAACGAAACTCGATTGAATAGGCGCATTTCGCTTTGAAACCAAAACTCCCGCGATCATGTGGTCTGTCAGCTCTTCACTCTCTGATGAATGCGATCTGACTCGTGCTGTAGCTATTAGTCTGACACGTTCAGTTTTTAATTGTAGAGTCTGTTCTCTAACTAAACGAAATTATTTTATTACTATAAAAATGAACACGAAGTTGGGGTGGTGCCATGGTACTCAAGAGATGTAACCGGTAGGCGTGGCTTGGGAGTGGCCTCGTTGGACAGCGCAGCAAGTGCATTCTGGGAGTTGTTGTCTTTCATCCACATGAGCCAAAAACACATTCTCTGGCTTTTCTCAGTCTAGAAGGCACCAACCTCTAAAATAATTTCACATTTCTACTACATAAATGACCCATGGTAAGTTAAGGATGTAAGTTACATCCTTAACTTTAATTCTTTTTCTCATAGCTCTATTTATGAATATTTTTATCTGTGTATATTGTATTTCTATGTATATTTTCATCTGTGCTGTATTGTATTTTATTTTATTTTATTATTTTTAATACTGCACTGTCCATGGAGCGGACCTGACTTTCATTTCACTGCTGGTTATATATGCTCTGTATAATTGTGTATGTGACAAATAAATCTTGAATCTTGAACCCAGTTTAAATACACATTCATCTTTCCAGCGGTGATGTAGGGGAGAGCGGGCACAACCTAACGCTTTTTGAATTTCTCAGTTTGTGTAAATCCACTTGGGGTTCAGAGTATTTATTGTTTCCCACATTAATGTCACACACGTCTAGTACAATTATGTGGTTTTGTTTCATTAATACAGTGTGTATGTTTTTCTTGATTTATCCCGAAAGAATGGAAGTGAAATGTGACAACATGCCCCATAGGTGGGGTACAGTGTAACATGACCAAATGATAAAAATGTGACCTGATATACAAACAAAAATATTTTGTCAATAAAATACAATTATTAACTTTTTCCAACATAACAATGCCATTTTTTAATCATTAAAAATATTTTTTTTTTTGAGTTTGACAACAAACACACCTTAAAACAGAAAGGTATAGAATATAATAGCTTAGTTCTAATAGGGGCTCATTGTTACAACACACCTCACCTGCGCAAATAGGATTTAAACCATGGGTTAGGGTGTCTTCTGCTGTCAGATCAGCATTAAAGAACATCTCAACTGTTAAATAACAGATATAAGATTATATCAGATTTGTCTTATTTTAAATAAACACAAAAAATAAACTTGAGTAAGAAATGTACTTTTGCTATGGTTAAATAAATGTTCAGTAATATCTTCCAAAGATTTGTTAATTTTGGCACAGTTTTTTTCTCTAAATAATGTTGATATGGCAACTAGTCAATACACTAAGTTTTGTCATCCTGGCATGTGTGGAAAGGGTTAAACCATGCGTGTTACAACTAACCCCGCGTTCCCCACCCTGTTTTATCGTTATTGGATTTTTGTAACTCCCTGTATTTTGGTATCACTACTGCATCTCTGGCCCGATTACAATCCGTGCAAACTGCCACGGCGAGGCTTTTAAATAAGTATTACTCCAATATTAGCTTCTTTACAATGGCTACCAGTTCACCTTAGAGTAAGGTTTGATTCTACTATTTGTTTATAAACCTTTAAACAATCAGGCCCCACCATACTTTGCAAACCTACTGTTTCCGTATAATCCTAAAAGAACACTACATTCAGAAACCCAAAACCTCCTCGTGCAGGACAACCCGGATACATAAAGGTGTCCGAGTTACCTTTATCCGTCACATCTCCGCTGATATTTAAGAAGTTGTAGAAAGTCCATTTAAAGGGATAGTTCACCCAAAAACGAAATGTTTATGTTGATCTGCTCACCCGGGCATCCAAGATGTAGGTGTGTTTGTTTCTTCAGTCGAACACAAATGAAGATTTTTAACTCAACCGTTGCAGTGTGATAGTCGTATAATGATGTCAATGGGGATATTTTAGAGTATGAGAGCAATGAGAGTAAAAACACACAGACATACGAATCCTTATTAAACCATGCGGCTCGTGACGACACATTGATGTCTGAAGACACGAAACGATCGGTTTCTGCGAGAAACCCAACAGTATTTGTTATTTTACATCTTATCAGACGAATGTCATCTAGTATTCCCAGCGCCATAACTTCCGGCGAATAAGGTCAAAATACTGGCGCAATCATAGATATATATATATACGTAGATGCCTCATTCGACCAATCCGCGCAGGCACTAATGAGGAATCTATGTTTATATCTATGATCGCGCCGGTATTTTGACCTTATTCGCCTGAAGTAATGGCGCGGGGACGGCTGATGCAGAGTCATAGAAAAAAATGAAATAAATGTTTAAATATGGATATTTTTCTTACACAAACGCATCGATTCGCTTCAGAAGGCCTTTATTAACACCCCGAAGCCGCGTGGAGCACGATGTTTAACAGACAGATGCACTTTTTATCTTCAAAAACAGAGCAACTATTACTGCTATTATAATGCTTGGATTAGCCAGAACATTTTTAATATAACTCATATTTTATTCGTCTGAAAGAAGAATGTCATACACACCTCGGCTGACTTGAGGGAGAGTAAATCATGGGCTGATTTTCATTCTTGGGTGAACTATCCCTTTAATGACGGGAGCATATAATGCCTAAATTATGTGTTTTTATATGTCGTTTTATTTGTCGAAATGTGTGTTATTGTGGAATGGTTCTGTAAAGCACACTGGTCAACTTTGATTGTTGTTTATAGTGCTATATAGACAAAGAAAAAGAAAGAAAGAAAGAAATATTGTCATCCCACCCAGCCATATCTGTCAGAGGTCAGAATATTACAGACGGCCCCTGCTGTGTGCGTGAAAACGCCTGAATCAAACCGAATGGTGAAAAGAATATCCAACAAGTGCTTCCTCTCACATCATAGAACAGAGGCTTGGAAAAACAGTGATCTTTCCCTCCATCTCTTCGGCTTCCCGTCGGTCGAGTCGTGCTACGGGAGTTGGACTTGAGGTTGAATTCGAGGTTGTCCTCACTGAGGTTTATTTGTTCAAACACCCCGTTTGCCTTGTTCTCTTAACATGTAGCGTGTCCCTTTTACAGCGGAACACTTCTAAGGGGCCAGAGAAAGAAAGACTCTAATATTTTAATTACAGGAGACCACACAGCTCCACCTAATTTATTTATTTATGTATGTGCCACCAGCAACATAATTACAAGGAGTCGGGTCCCACCGTCCTTTCATCCACTTTTCGGAGCGCTCTGCAGATGCCAAGCTCTTTATGTTTGGAAACCTGCATCAGTGATCAATCCCGCCTCAGAGGTACAGGCACGAGCGCAGGATATATATAGCACAGTTTTGGGATTGTATTCATGACATCTATGGGAGGAAAGAGCAAGTGACGTTTAAAAAGAGAATATATAGTGTTCAAACGTTTGGGGTCAATAAGATGTTTGGTCACACTTTAGATTAGGGTCCAATTATCACTATTAACTATGACTTTTGCCTCAATAAACTTCTAATTGCTGCTTATTGATATGTAGCAAATTAGCTCAAATGGGAAATATTAACCATTTACTACACAGCTCACATTTTGGCAAGTGGGGCATAAATGACATACCCAAAATAAAAAGGTTTCTGCTCATAAGTCATTCTGAATAGACACATATATATAACCAACATATATTTAGAAAGCCAACACTTGAGAGTTTACAGTTCAAGACTCAGAATTACTGTTATTAATACGGAGATATATAAGCTCAAACATTAAAACTCAACTTAAAAATATTCAGAATATGTTTTTAAATGTATAAAAATATATTTTTCTTAGAAACACAATGACGCTGAAGCCACAAGTCTGCTTATGCTTCATTTTACATCTGAGGATGTTCTCTCTAAAACTATGAATTATTAACATTTTGTAAGACTATGTGAGTTTTTAGAGAAGGCTGATAAGATGCTAATGAATATTGTATTGTCGTCTATTGTCTAATGACTGGTGAGGTGAACTGCTCCATTCATGTTTCTATTGTTCTCACTCGATGAACCTTTCTAATCTCTGCCGGAGTCAGACTTATTCTTTTATCATTATTCTTCTGTTTGTATTCAGCCATTTTTAGCCTTTATTCTGGCATTATATCTTGCCCATCTACACCACTTTCCTCCCACTATACATCAATCCTCCTGTTATCTGAAGTCTCTCTAGAAAACAAAAAAAAATGGGACTTTATGTGAATTGGCGCGACAGGTGCATTAGAGCTACAATTAGCAATCAAGCTACATAACACAATTTAAAAGATTAAAATTACACTTTCACTAAAACCTCACTTTATTTAAACCCACATTGAGTGTTTGTATTAACTTCTGCTCGTGATCTAATGTGGATTATAGTCATATAATTTTGTTGAAATGTGTTTTGTATAGCCGTTTAAATGCAGCTAATCGCTACACCTGCTTAGCATTTATAATGTTAACATCCATTATTGACATGCAAATACCCCAAATCGCATGAAAATCACACACAGAACATACTAATATGGTAATCTTGTGTATATTAGCTTCTTGTTTCACGTGTAGAAATGTTTCTTTGGGTTTGTTTTCACGGAGAAGTGTACAGGACAGTGTCATCCAGAAGAGTGGGGAATTATGGTCATGTAAGATGATTGACAGCTGTACGCTGAATAAGTGCAGGATGAGTCATTACTGACACAAAAAAACAGAGCTCGCTCTGAACGCTCTTTCAGCTCTTCAGGTTGCTTAATGCAGTGGGAAATGAACAAATAAAATCGATATTTCTCCAAATATGCACACTTTTGTACTAAGAGCCCTAATGGACGCTGTCTAGTTATGTGATCACAAATAAATCGGAGAAGACGTGAATGAATATACAGGATGTATGTGGTTTTATTCTATTCGAAATATAATAAAATACAGATTGATTTTTTTGTACTCCTGACATAAATGAAGAAATGAATGTCACTGTAATCTATAAAAGTCTTTAATCTGTCTAATGATACTCAGTTTATCCAGATCAGAGTGTGATGTTTTAATGTACTAATCTGGGGCCGCCAGCAATATGTGTACATAAAGGGGTTAATAATTATTCATGACTCGTTATAATTAATTATAAATATTTGGATCAGTTAATTGTTCAAATTAACTTGTAGCAGAATTAACATGGCAATCAATTAACCTGTTCATCCAGTGAACCCTATCTCCCAGAAAGGGTATTTTTCATGGCCACAGAAAAATATTTCTTTCTAAGCAGGTACAGCGTTTATAGAGCGCATAGCAAGATCAGGCATCAGAACGTCTCAGTTACTAAGGTAACCCTCGTTCCCTGAGGAGGCGTAACCTTAGTGACTAACGAATGGGGGTTTCGCTTAGAAGACAATTACCTAAATTTGGAAATTTCATCAAATCACAAACACCCCTCTTGGAACCCCGATCTGGAATAACCCAGATTTTATAGTTAACAAGAAGCCACTCAACTTACGCACATGGGTAGATAAGGGCATCACACAACCTCAACACATCCTCCTTAATGACAACTTGGCACCATTTTCCCACTTGGTCCAGAAATACGCCATTGGGAGTAATTGCTTTTTGGAATACTTACAAATCAAATCATCTATTCAATCAAAAATCGACACTCAGACAATTAATCTAGACCTTCCCCCTCCAATCTATAATAATCAATTAATATAACCCCCCCCCCCCCCCCCCCCCCAAAAAAACGACTCTCCAAAACATATAAAATAATATCCAAATCAGACAACACATTAAGCCTGCCCAATGCTTAATGGGAATCAGACTTATCCATTGCTTCCAATGCCGCTTTCTGGACACAAATCTGTAAAAATATCTACTTCATGACAAAAATACTTTTTTTCTGGGGAAAAGTTATGACACACTATCCAACCTTGTGGGTTGTCACATCCCGCTGTCTCCCTCTCTCTGTATATTAGGTGACATATCCATAATCAATTTAAACAGTACAAACAGTCAGTTACTCCTAGTGGCTCTAACTATCGCCAAGAAAACTATCCTCATGAACTGGAAATCAAGGAACTCCATACACATTACAACTTTAAAAATGTACTAATAGAGTACATCTCCATGAAAAACTTGACTACCTCCACTCAAAATAATACTTCAGAATTACACCCTTCTTGGTCATCTCTCTTTAACTTCCAAAAGTCATGAATCCACTGACCTTCTTTGTCTGAAGCCATCCTCAATGATATATGTGAGATGGTGGTCCAGTGGGTTAAACCATGGGACTGATACACAGAAGGTTGCTGGTTTGATCCCAGCGCTCACCACCAGTGTGTCCTTGAGCAAGGCACTTTACTCCATGTTGCTCCAGGGGGATTGTCCCTGTAAGTCGCTCTGGATAAAAGCGTCTGCCAAATGCATAAAAATAAATAAATATATACCATCAATAATCACACATGATTGAGGGGAGGGGGGTCAGGAAGAGGAAGCAACACAGACTAATATCAAATATAAATAAAAATGCCTATAAAATTATATTTAAATTTCTCTTTCTCTTTTTTGCTGCTTCCGGACCCTGGTTGCTTATGGCATACTAGTCCCGGCCATGTGCAGTTCTGATTAGTTGTGGGTGGGTGTGATGTGGAGCGGGGGGTTTTCACCCTCCAGCTTGTACTTCTGCCTGGGATTTCTTGTCTCCGGCTGGCACAGCACTTGTCTCGCTGTTTTAATGCTTCACATATTAGATGAGGTGCACACACACATTCATTTGGAGCATAAAACAAGGTTTAAAGCAAAGAGAGAAAAAAGAAAAGAAAAAAGGCACACATGTAGGGTAAGTGAGGCGTGGGTATGGCGGCCTGGGCTTTGCACCGGGCTGGTTCCATGCTACACGCCATGCTTTTTTTAATGCATTATACACTAGTTGACATAAACATATCATGAGTATAACAATGAAAGTAGCCGCAGTCATGCTGGGACAGGAAGGGGCCGTCCCCAAACTGTTCCCACAAAGTTGGGAGCATGAAATTGTCCAAAATGTCTTGGTGAAGCATTAAGAGTTCCTTTCACTGGAACTAACCCCTGAAAAACAACCCCACCCCATAATCCCCCCTCCACCAAACTTTACACTTGGTACAATGCAGTCAGGCAAGTCCCGTTCTCCTGGCAACCGCCAAACCCAGACTCGTCCATGCGATTGTCAGACAGAGAAGCGTGATTGGTCATTCAGAGAATACGTCTCCACTGCTCTAGAGTCCAGTGGCGGCGCGCTTTACCCCACTGCATCCTACACTGGAATTCCATTCCATGAAGCTCTCTATGCACTGTTCTTGAGCTCATCTGAATGCCACAGTGATTTGGAGGGGCATCCCAATACTTTTGCCAATATAGTGTATTCATAGCCTATAATTTGATTGATTTCTTTCTTTCAGGCTTTGAGCTACTTTTATTTGTTTTCAATAAAAATGCATTTTAAAACACAGCAAACCTCAACAGTGAAAGAAGAACTGAACCACAGAGATGTTTGCAGAGGAGCTTTTGATCTGTTCGGCTCTATTCCCCCGTGGTAAATCTGTCCTGAAGTCAGCGAGGACGAGAACGCTCTCCACTGCTCACACAGAGACACGAGTAATTTGAGGTTAGCATAAACAATGCTTTCCCGCCGGTTCCATTACACATAAGAGAGCTGCACTTCAGAAGACAAACAGCCGCTGAACATGCCGTGATTTCTGTAGGGGAGACTACGGCGGCTTTTTAAACACTTATGCCCACTGATAAAATATTTAACTTGTTTCATTTAACGTTCCCCTGATGTCATGTGTTTGCACAAGCGCACCTCCTATTGTTAGTTACACCAGAAGGGCTGTTGTTTTGAAATTGAGATGCCTCATCAAATTTATATGAAAGACGGCTAACTGTGTGCGTAAGGGGTGTGGTGCACGAGCAGGCAATGAATAATTAATGTGACGCAGAAAGGAAAGCTTTTAGGTTAAGTGTTTGGAGAACGACTGTAATCGTTTCAGTGACTAATCGTTCACACAAAAGCTGAGGCCCTTTCTATGAATGGGCTACACAATAAGCCTTGAAAACGCTCAGTGGAAGGAGGTTCATAAGAAGGTCATCCTCAGAAGGTCAAACTAAATCAACTCAACCAGAGGTTCCCGGCTCATATTTTTGATTTTCTGCAGAAAGACAAACATAAATAGTGATGAAAGCCAAAAAATTAAATGTTACAGATGAATATTGACTGAGGAATCACTGTTCTGTAGAGGAGGGTCAGAATGACAGTTTCCACCTGAGATCTGGAGCCAAATTACAGGGGTGTAAACATGACTTTAGAAAGATGGCAGCATCATTATTGTATTCTCACACAGAGATTGGCAGCTCTATTAATGAAATCTGTTGACTTTATCAATCTGTGTGTCATTATATGCCAACGGTGAGCGCTTAAAAATGGGAAATAAGCACTTCTTGTGTTTTTTGCCTCAAACTTCCCTGGAAATGTAGCCTGACATTTTCATTCTAGTCAGAATATGAGTCTGCTCCTGCTCCATTGGGCTGTGATTATGGGATGTGTTTCAACCGAACCAGGAAAGAAAAAGCCTCTGCACTCAATTGGATAGACCTACAACCAATCAGAGCACTGGAGTAAGGGACGTGTGTTGAGCGATAGTCGTCAACAGGAAGAAGTAGAAGAAGAAGATGAGTGTAAACGATCTTTAAGTGTATTGTAAATCAGTCTTGTCTCAGTCTTGTATCAGTCTTGTCTCGTCTCGTGTATTGCAAATACAGTTAGGGGGCAATGTGGAGGCAGGGTGGGGAGTCGCAATGACAATGACAGTAGTCCGAACTGTGCACACTCGGCGGGTGCGTCTGTCTCTCGTCTTGTCTCGTCATCTCACTCATGATCTCTGCCTTGCCGTGGCGAGTAATTCTTTTGAATTAAACAGGTCTTGTCTACTTGTGTTTGTGTGTCATATGAATAATATATACATGTGCCCCATACACGGAATCAGAGTGCCTACTGTATGTAGTAAATGGAAAGTCTCTTCAGCAAAAGGCCAACCGCTGCATGCATTCGGTTTGTTTCTACCATTTATTAGTAATGATTTAGACAGTTTGTTTAATATTTACCTGAGCATTCAGTATTGTGCAATATAGCATACAGAAGGCGAGGGACATTTTTAGGGGAAAGAAGTGCTACATTTATCATTTAAATGTGACTTTTCATGAAAATTCTATAATCCAAGGTGACCACCACCATATGACGTCATAATATGCAAATTAGATGGGTAATCCCTACATAAACTTTGGGTAATCCTTAATATTTCTCTAATTTACAGAAAGTCTCTATCTTTTATCACTTTTAAGATATAGCCTTTTCAAATTAAGATGTCAAACTCGAAAGTTTTAGGAAAAAACCTCTGGCGCCTAAAGGGTTAATTTTGACAGCAAATTTTGATTTAGTTTTAGTCATATTTTAGTCACATGAATTGTTTTTAGTTTTAATCTAGTTTTAGTCGACTAAAATCTAATGAGTTTATTAAATTGTTTACATTAAGCATTTAAGCGTCACATAACCGACGGTCACTCGAACGGACATTTTGACATCATTTTGTTTTTGACTTTAAAAATACACGAAAGAGCTCAATTCAGTTTTGTAAAAAACATATAGTTTTTATAACTCTGTATTTCTGTTTTAGTCAGTAGGCCATATCAGGTTAAGCTAAAGCTTCAAATAAGTTTGTTTATTTATTTTTTTAATTTCAGTTAACATTTATTGAATTTCAAGTAATGAACATGTTTTTTAATGGTTTTAGTGAACTATTATAACCCTGATACTTTATTGAATATGTGTCAAATACTGGTCTTTCCTGCTGACTATGAATTAAATGCAAATTAAATTAAATTAAATACAGTTTATTGTGTAAGCAAAATCGAATATATAATGCGTGACTTTTAACTATAAACCAGCTGGAAATACACCAGGACTCTTATTTTGAAATGTCTGCGCCTCTATTGCAGTTGCAGGAGCTCATTCCAGCTCAGGAGATAAAATATGCGTTGTTACAACCGTCTAAAACACATTACTATATAAACATGGTAAAGTACACATTGTCATTATTCATCAGCATTAGTTCATAAACAATGGCCTGGCATAAATGTGTGCTCTTCAGTGATTGTGAGCCGCTCTGGAGCGCTGGATTGGGGATGCGTGAGCCGTGTTTTCCAGCGGTTTGATCAGCACAGACTCAAATGAGCGCATCTGTGACACAGGACATCAGTTCTGACTGGATCTCTTCCCTAATCGTCCCTCCCTAACACTTTCGTCTCGTTTTTATTTGTTGACCAAAATGACAGTTGATTTTCATCATAGTTTTTGTGATCCAACACTAGTTTTTATTTAGTTATCGTCTCGTTTCCGTCAATGAAAAAAGGTTGTTGATATTAATTATGACGCAAATTAAAACACTGGTACTTACCAACACCATCATCATTTCTGAGAGAGATAGTAAAGGTGAACGCATATACGAACAAGTTCTCCGTTTAGTTAACGAGTTCAACCCCAGCGCTCTTTGGTCATCTATCCATCATCGGATAAAGCCCGCCCTGATGATCTGATTGGTCCGAACAGCTCTGGTTCCAGTATAGTTGCTCCACAACGGATCAAGTCCGGACCGAAGTTCCCGACCTCAAATGTTGTGGGCGGGGCTAAGTTCGGCTGGCATGCAGGTTACTGGAAACGGGAAGTCATTTGGTTGATTAAGCACGGAATGACCCAATAGTATTTGAGCTGTTTTATCTCCTGTTCGTTTTATACAAGCGTTGCAATTTTTACATGCAGTTTAAATTGATTTGTGTAACTATGTTTTAAAATTTTAAACGTTATTTGTGTACGTATATTTGTGACCCTTATATAATAAGATTATATAAAAAATTTGATTTCACTTATATAATACACACATTTTACATAATATAATATGTGACGTGCTAGACCGTGTGGTTGTGTTGATGTTTGAAGAGCACAGAATAAGCATAATGTTTAACATATTTAATGTCTTCTCACAAAAATATGATATTTGTGCTTCTTATACTTGTCAAAAAGAGAAGACGAGTGTAAAAGGAGCGTGTAAGTGCCTGCAGGGCATGCTGGGAAACATCACAGCCGGAGCAGCTCTTAAAAGCAGCGGCTCAAACTCCTGCTCACTGTAAAGTGCAAGACTTAGAAGCTTTTTCTTCCTTTAGGGAGTTGGAATTAGCATTGAAAGTTAAAATCGGACAGAAATAACATTTCAACACTAAGAAATTTCCAATGTGCACGGGGTGCGTATGAAACAGAAAGACTGAAGTACTCCCACCGCGACACACACAAGGGGTAAGTGGAGTCATTCTGATGGCGGGACACGGCGTGCATCAGTGAAAAACACTCAAGTCACAGTTTAGTAAACGTACGGCTCTACAGTTAATAATAATCACCGCAATTTGCTGATCAAAATGACTTAAGATCTATTTCTGCTGTTAACGTCATGTGTTTTCCCTTTAGCTGGATTATTCAGAGCACAGACGTCATTGTTTGAGTGCATTTGTGGAGAGAATGGATGTGATTTTTGGACGGGGGAAAAAACATAAATCCACTTTATAGTGCATGTTTTCAATATTCAGGTGCGCGTTGTGTGTCTCTTTGTGCCACAGTTACACAAACTCAAGCAATGTCTATAAAAGAATACAATCGTAGTCTTGAGTTTTCTTCCAGGAATCAACTCGTCCCAATTTTCCTCATTATAATAATTTATGCGCATAATAAGTTAGGTTGAGTTAGTTAGTCATGTGTTGAAACTGCCGGTTATGGTGAGGGGCGGGGCATTTCCCAAACACCAATCACAACACACTGCTCCAGCCGACCAATCAGAGCACAGTGTGCTTTTCAGAAGGCGGGACTTCATAGAGACAGGAAGTAAACAGAGCGTTACTGACAGACTGGGAAGAGAGGAGCCGCAACATATGAGGAAATAATCAACATTACAGCAGGAAAACCTGCTCTAAACAACAGCAAGAGTTTCTGTGGGACAGGAAGATATCTCTTCTGTACCTACACATGGGGTCTGCACACTTCTGCTCTCTGCCCAATCATATCACGGTCTCTTGAAGCAGGACATTGGTTTCTCTGACCTTTGCCCTGCAGATATGACACGGATCAGATGTTGTCCACACAGGTGAAGGAAAGATGGACGACGAAAGTTGATGTGACTTTTTAGTGTTTTCTTAAAAGCTTTTTCAAACTATTTACAGAAAGGAAACACGAATATCCTTTTTTTTCATACTGCAGCAACTCATGAAGTAATAACTGCACATGTAATAATGTTCTCGAAATGTAATAAAATATTGAGGTCATAATGTAATAAGAATTTTTGTATTATGAGACATTTAGTACATAATAAACTCACCAAAACATTGTCATCTTGTCATTATTGCAATAGCTTTTAAAACATCAAAAATATTAGTATTCCCTTAGAGTACATTTTTTTAAATCTAAAACTTCCCGCGAAATGCAACATCTAAATATTCGATTCCATTCAAATTTATTTGTATAGCGCTTTTCACGATACATATCGTTTCAAAGCAGCTTCACAGAAACTGCATCAACATTACAATTTAAATTGATTTGTGCATGTTATGTATTTCAGAAATGCACATATACAAAGCACACAGATTAGCTAACTAGCTATTATTAATCAATATAATAACTATGATAAATATCTCTGCTGAACTCTTGTGGAATAATAATAATATACCATTATATTTCATGACTCTTGCCATTAAACTCTGAAACATGCTGAGTTGTTTCAACCCAAATTTGGGTCAAATATGGGCCAACCGTTGGGCGAAAACAATATATTAAAAAAATTAACCCAGTGGTTGGGTTTGTCCATATTTGACCCAATTTTGGGATAACAACCCAGCGTTTATTATGTGGTGTTCACACCGGACGTGATTTGCGCGAAGGTGGACGCTTGAACATTTTGAGTTTACTCGCTTCATTCGCGCGTGAAATTCGCATGTGACAACTACACAACAGACGCGAATTCGCGTCATGGGAGGGGCTTCTATATGAGCCTATATGAGCCAGCTCGTCTCGGTCACTTGACGTCTTTTTTGTAAAAAATACTACTATTAATGTGTGACAAAACGTAGTTTAAAGACTTTTTCAGGCAATAATATAGTTGTTTAAAGCTCAAATCTGTGGTTAATTTATAAAAAGAGCCTATTTGAGCATTTTATCTGCCGTTTTCGGAGTTGTGAGATCCAGGCGATCAGTGGCATTCCGCGCTCGTTTACCCGGCGAGACCCGCCTTTCCTCGGCTAGTCCTTCTCACATTTGCCGCTGGCTCTGGCTCTTTTTTTCTGCTCCAGTCTCGTTGTGAAATGGCTCACTTGGCTCACAATAACTCACTTTCTTCCAAGCAAGATCCTTTTTATTCCTTTATTCCTTTAATTCCTGTTCCTGTAGTGATAGGATGATGTATCATACAGCTCCGGGTATCCACATACGGCCACGATTATCTTGTCCTCCATTGTTGTTGGGATTTCTGCCTCCGCTTGTAAATGCGTCACTACTAGAGCAAGCTCGTGATTGGTTAACGCGGCGCGAAATATCCGCCAAAGTTCAGATTTTTCAACTTGAGCGATTCGCGCGTTCAAAACGCTCAATTCGCGTCATTCGCGCCGCCTCAATCGCGCGAATCGCGCCGCAGAATGCCATTTCCCGTCTCTGCGTTGACTTAACATGTAAATCACTCGTGCGAATCACGTCCGGTGTGAACGCACCATTAGAGTGTAGATGTCCTTGTAGCATATGGAGCGGATGAGCCGTTCCGCTGGGTCCTAAAGTCAGTTTCTCTTCAGAATGCATTCATATACACATGTAGACATTATACAATAATTTTTTTGGTAAAGTTTCAGCATTTTTAGTTCCTCTCATTCCATTCATTCCTAAGGGGGTCAAATTGACCCGTGAGGGAAGGATTTGTTACTTTTTTAAATGCCAACCACAAAACTCCTCGAATCCAGTCAAAAAATGTCTCTGTATTTGTGGTTGAAGTGTGACAAAAGTGGACCACTCCAATGAAAACATTTAAAACATGAATTTCGGGTCAACATGACCCAAGGGAAGGATCATTTTAATATTGAACATTCATCTGTCATTGGCCCTGGTTGGCTTATCAATATCAATCATCCAATATAAACTGATTTAGTGCCCTAATAAAGTGATGAGCATTAAGTCCCTAAAGCTTTATATCATGGAGGACCCAGTTTGATTCTACATGACAAGTGTTTCGTAATAATATAAAGCGAGTCTTCCATCTCTTTCATGCAACATGAGCCTTTAGGTCCTCCGCGTTCCTGCGGTGCATTTAAAAGCAAGAGTGATCTGCCTTTCAATTACTGACCTATATTAATAACGTCTGGACCGCTCATTCAGAAATCCCTCGACTTGCCATGCTGGTTGTCGTAAGGGCACGTCCTAGACATCAAACGCCTGAGTTTCACGTGTAACTTCAGCTCAACCTGCACTTTTGCATGTGAATGAAGTATCAAATCCCTGGCTGCTGTTTTTCAGCTTCATTCTCACTGGATAATTAAAGGCTCCCTTGGTTTTATTTGATGTTCTGCATCTCCAACATCAACCGCACAAGCGTAATAAGTCGGACGGAGGAAACGCAATCAAAACCAGGGCTCGGATGCAAAGCTGTTTTCTGGCCTCCGGATCGGTTCCACCTGCACTCTCGTCCTCAAGGGGGAAGCAAAGGGACTAATGAGGCAGTTTGAAGCTTCATCCCCTGCTTTTCTGGGCCCCGTGTCACTGTGACTGAGGAATGAAGATGTCTCTCCAGTTTGCCTTCAAAGCAGAGGGATCTGTGGGCCTGCCATCATGTCAGATGAGAGAGAGGAAGAGTGAGCGAGCGCTGCTCTGATCTGCTCACACACGCCACAGCCAGCACTCGCCTGATCCAGAACCGCAAACTCCAGGGTTTGCCATGCCCTCCAGCAACAAACGTAACCTGAATTGCCTTCATAAAAAGGGTAAAAGTGAGTTGCGGACACTGGCCTATATAAGAGCATCTGCTCGATGATCTGAGCACCGCTGCGCCGTGAAATGCGCTAGGAGCCCAGTGAGTGCGTTTAGTAAAAACGGGATCTTGATAGAGCTGACCTGGTATAACCTAGATGGGTTCACATGAAGAAACTGCCCCATAAATACAGTAACACATTCAATTTAGGGATGCACGAAATATATCGAAACCCATAATGGTATTGGCCGATATATGTTCATTAGGGGCCAAGAACAGAAGGTGTACCTATTGCATTGGTTGGCATTCTTATTCTTCTCCTTCTCCTGCTCTTGAGTCTATGGCAGCCCAGAGAACCACTTGCGGGAAAGTTATGACATTTGGCACACAGATAGAGGACAGTCTGAACTGTCACCAGAGCAAATTTGGAGCCTCTAACTCAATCCCTGTAGCGCCACCAACTGTCCAAAGTTGCACTCACATTTATGCTAATAACTTTTGAACCATGAGGGATAGAAACTAAATTTCCTCTGATTCATTGGCTCAAGACAATTTTGAACTCCTACTAGGCCGTTAAGCCAATTTTCATGAAATTTAAACCCGATTTTCTTTAGACCGTGACGACAAAAAGGTATGGACTCCAAGTCGATTTTTCGAACCGTTCTTGAATTACGTGCAAACGAATTGTACTTAGCGCTTGCGAAAACAGACATAATGCTGTATGTCGGCATGCTTTTATCGGATTCAGACCAAACTTGGTACAGATCATCACAAGCATGACCTGAGGCTACAGGCTGTGTTTCAGCCACCTACTGGTGTGGAGATATGAAAAATGGCTATTTTTGGTTATAACTTCTGACCGGTTTGCCCCAAAATCATAAACGTGGTCTCATTTGGGCATGACAAGTCCAATGATATCCAATTTTCCCATATCAGCCATTTTGAATGTTGTAGTAAAAAACTGTATTACTGTATTACGAACACATGAAAGTATTGTTACAAAATTGATATGGGTCATCAACACGATGCCTTGAAAGGACCAAATTATTTACATGATTATAATTTTGGACATGGTTGACTTATTTTAATAAAAGTAATATCCTGAGATTCCTGAATGCTTGCCAAGTCTAACGATACCAAACATGCTAGGTTTCGCATTATGGTTTGTGCAACGTTGTAATTTAGCTTTTAAACAACTTTTGTGAATATCTTCGAAATCATTAGCTGGCTGATATATTAAAGCTGATTAATAATGTATTATTTCCTTCAACTGAGACAGATGTGCACTGATCAACATGATGGGTTTGAATTTCTTGAAATATGATTGAAATCACTTCAAATAATGAAAATACAGTTTAGAGCAACATGTGCAAGTCTGTCATATAGACGGCATACAATTATAACGAGAACATCCTAATCGTGTGTTTGGGACTTGGCTTTTAATGGTGAGACTTTTGTGTTTGTAATCAGGCTCTCAAAAATTACATACAAATTTGGATTTAGATGTAAGATTTATCGGCCGATATATCGGTTATCGGATTTCAAATATAAAGAATAATCGGTTATCGGAATCGGCCAAAATGTTTATATCAGTGCATCCCTAATTCAATTCATAATAATAATACTAATAATATGTTATACTGTTTTCTCCAGAGTTGCTTTATAGATTAATTGAACTTATTCCACAATTAATTCACTTTACAGAGTTATTGAATCAAACTGAATCAACACTGAACTGAATAATGAATTGAATTGAATCATTACTTTCCTGTTATCACTGTAAATCTGCTTTGAATCTGTATTTTATAAAGTGCTATAAAAATAAAGCTCAATTGACTTGACCTACATTCAAAGATTTGGCACAATTTTTGGTCTCTTCTGCTCATCAAGGCTGCGTTTATTATATCATAACTCCAGTAATCAGTGTAATATTCCTCCAGTGTAGATCATCTGTTCTCTATGTGAATATATAGTAAAGTGTCATTTATTCCTTAAAGCTGAATTTATCATAATTTCTCCAGTCTTCAGTGTCACATGACCCTTCACTGATCATTCGCATATGAGGATCTGATGCTCAACACACATTTATGATTATTATCAATGCTGAAAACAGTTCATATTTCTGTGGAAAAAGTCATACATTTTGTTTTTCAGGATTCTTTGATGAATAGAAAGTTCAAAAGAACAGCGTTTATTTGAAATAGAATATTTACGCTTTTGATCAATTGAAGACATCCTTGCTGAATAAAAATAATAATTTCTTTTAAAAATCTCACTGGCCCCAAACTTTTAGTAGTTCATATACACATAATATATAAAATATATTGACTGGATGACACAAAATAAATAAAGAGTCAAACCAAGAGTGCAATAGCTGAATCATTTGATGGACTGAATCAGTCAGAAAAATCACTGAATCGACTCAAATGACTCACTTAATCGACTCAAACGATTCACTTAATCGAATCAAATAACTCACCGAATCGACTCAAATGACTCACTGAATCACATGTCAGATGAGCTGAGAGAGATTCTACTGTGTGAAAGCAATGTTAGCAATGCAAACTTTTTAGAAGTTTGCAGAACCTAAATGTTAATCTTGTAATATTAATGTTATAATACTTTCTTCTGTCTAAACAAATAGCAAAGTTCTTGGCTGCAAAAAATAAATAAAAACAAATCCTTCCCATCATATATTTCTTGCATGTCACACAGAAGGATTTTCACTTATGCCTGCTTATAAATGAGCACCATGATACAAAACTGATCGCACATGCAATATTTAAACTGTGTATCAGAGAAAAAAAAGAAAAAGATTATGGAGAGGAAAAAAACATGCAAGAATTCCTTCACAGGAAATGTATTTAATGGAGTGAGACGGTTTTGGGGCTGTTAATGTTCAAAGCGTTCTGGTATATGCATCAGAGCTACGGATCTGGTTATATATTCATAAGTAACCCAAACAAACAAACAACAAACGCAAGGTACGTCGGAGACACAGACAGACATCTGGGGAAATGGAGCCGTGGCAGTTGAAAACAAAACAGCCATTAGACACAAGAAGTGAACACGCCGCTTCCTATTCAGATGTCATGGAGAACTGCACTCGGGAATGGAGCGGGATCGCAGTCGCACCTGAACTCCAGCGCTGGCTGTGCTGAACACAGGTCGCTGGAAGAACGAGGAGATCGGGAGGCTGTGAGATCGTCTCCTGAGGCACTCTGTTGTCCTGCACTTGGGCAGAAATAAGTGTGGGTATGCAGTTGCAAGAAAAAGTATGTGAACCCCTCGCAGAATCTGTGAAAATGTGAATCATTTGAACAAAATAAGAGGGATGATACAAAAAGCATGTTCTTTTTTATGTAGTACTGTCCTGAATAAGTCCTGACCAACGTTCTTTCTTTCCAGCATCTTTTTCATATTTGAACCCTTTCCAGCAGTGACTGTGTGATTGTGTGTGTGTGTGTGTGTGTGTGTGTGTGTGTGTGTGTGTGAAGTGACTGTGTGATTCTGAGATCTGAGGATGATTGAGCGACTCAAACACAACTATTAAAACAGGTTCACACATTCACTGATGCTCCAGAAGGAAACACGACGCTTTAAGAGCCGGGGGTGAACACTTTTGCAATTGAAGATCGAGGTAAATTGTACTTAATTTGTGTTCTGGGAAACATGTGAGTGTCTTCTGTTGCTCTCGAAGGGCAGAACTAAATGAAAAAAAAAAAAAATATTTAAACAAAATAAGAAAAAAATTGGCCATCTTCCTCCTGTGCAAAAGTATTCACCCCTGGCTGTTAATGTGTCGTGTTTCCTTCTGCAGCTTCAGTGAATGTGTGAGCCTACCCACACCATTACACACACATATACACACACACACGCACGCACACACACTTTTTCTTGTAACTGTATTTATACACACACACACACACACACATACAACAACTACGCAGTCTTTGCATTTATTTTGACACATTCATGAATTATTACTTGTGTGGTCAAAGGAGTATTTAAATCACACGTCTGCTGGGTATTTTATTCTTTACTTTTACATTCCACATATCTTATAGTTTTAGAAGTATCTGTATAGTTAATAACCTGACAAATGAAAATGCTGAATAAAGTAAAGACTGGTTTTGTCAATAGTTCCAAAAGCTTAGTTAAAGGGATAGATGAAAATTAGCCCATAATTTACTCTCCCTCAAGTCATCCTAGGTGTGTACGACATTCTTCTCTCAGACGAACACAATCGGAGTTATATTACAAAAGTCCAGGCTAATCCAAGCATTAGAACTGGATTAATAGTTGCTCTGTTTTTGAAGTCCATAAAAAGTGCATCTGTCCGTCATATAACTGCTCCACGCGGCTCTGGGGTGTTAATAAAGGCCTTCTGAAGCCAATCGATGCATTTGTGTGAGAAAAATATCCATAGTTAAAACTTTATCAAGTAAACTTTCGGCCTCCGCCTTCCGTGGAAAAGAGTTGAATGTTGAAAGAGTGCATTATTATACTTGAAGATTGGAGCATTGATGGGGGATTGGAGTCATTTGTTGTTCAAGCTCTATGTAGTTCTGATATTGTTCACATAACTTTAGACCCGTTTGATGAAGCTCTTGTGCCAGACAAGCAAGCATTCACTTTGACCTCAACGCCTTCATCAACAGCCTAATTAATGGCTCTTAATGCGCCGTGTGCATATATAACGGCAAACTGTGACTGGTGGGTGAGCTGGAGGAAATCCATCAAGAACGAGATGCACAAGAATGAAAGATATAATCCCTTTAATAAACGCGGGGAACAATCAAACACTTCACACTCGTTACTGTGAGACAAAGCTCTGAGGATAACTGATGGCTCATTAAGGAAACAGGTGAGGATTAATCAGAAACCATGACAACTACTAATGAACTACAACTAATTAATGGCGAAACAGTGGCAAAGACAACATGACTAAAAACCAGATGAGAAAAACTGAGAAAAATAATCAAACTATTAAGTCTGTTTATGAAAGATACACATTTCTTTTATTTGTAAGAGTGTTTTTATTCTTGAACCAGATTTGAAATCATTTGATTTATTTACCGGTATTTAATAAATGCTATTATCGTTATTCGAGTTATTATCGTTAACTAAAACTAAAAATATTAAAAACATTTCTGTTAATTTAAATAAAGCTGAAATAAAATATAAATATTACTAAGCTAAATGAAAATTAGAAATGTTGGCGATAAACTAAAATAAGTAACACAGTTATTAAACTATTAAAACCTCTTAACTGTCCCCGTCCCGCTGGCGGGACATCTGGCACTCTTTTTTTTATCGCCTTTTTTCCGTATCATATATTTGAGTAATTATCATAAATTAGGTATCATCCGAAAGCTTACGGACTCAAAATTCATCCTGTGAAAACCGTTTTGAAATTGGATGTTGCGCTACCATGGACTCTAAATTCTTTTAGCAGGCTCCTCCCCCTAGTGGGCGGTGTCATGTTTCATATTACAACATTTATTTGAACTACTTTATAATCAAAATCTTTTCGAATCTTGACAAAACACATATCGTCGGAAAGGTCTGAGTCTCAAGGGTCCATATTTGGTGACCGTTTTGTGATGGAAGTGACATTTGGACAGAAATTTACAGGAAAATGCATCAAAAAAACAATCAATGGAATTTCAATGACACCCGGTGGCTGTTTGCGGTACAGCGCCCTAAACAACATCTCATGGGAACTTCAATTTTTTGTGATATCAACTTCAAATTTGGAACACAACTTGGTTAGACATATGGCTTTGATTTTATAGTAATTTTAGATTAAAACTTTTTTGTAAAATATATATTTTATATCAAATAAAAAATATTTAGTAAAGTATTTTTTATTTACAGTAAATTTAAACTTCCATAACTTTTTCATACTTTCATATTTTGAATTGCTTTCACTTCAGTAATAATCTGCAGAGTGTCATTAGGTCTATATTCCAAAGCATTCTTGAATTATAGCCCTTTAAGTTTGGATAGTGCATTTTCATGTGTATTCTCAAAAATTAAAATTAACATGAAAACTAATACAACAATAAAAGTTAATCAAATTATTAATACAACTAAAATAACACTGCCTTTAAATAATCTTGAGAATAAATTCATATCATTATCATATCTGTTTAATGTATTATTATTATAATAATTAATAATAACTTTACGTTTTTTTCTGTATGTTAGTAATGACAAGCAAACCAAAAACAAACAAAACAATGCATTTGAGTTTGAAAACTTTGAAAACAAAAGTTTTGAGTCATTTGTTTAAGAGTTCATAATTCATTAGTTTTGGGTTTCCATGCTCCGGATAAAACGAGAAAATGAAGTATTTAATTATTCACAATAGGCATTAACTTGTGATGAATTAATATGTACATTTCCCCCTTTTTCACCAGAATAAAATACTTTATTGTGATTAACAGTAACTTTATAAATATGCAGATTAATAGTATATTCAAATAAAATCAGCCCCTGTGTTGATTCAGAAGAAATCTATTGTTTTTGTACGTTATTATTTAAACAATTGTGAGTGTTAATGAAACTGTCAGACAAACACTCGACAGCATGTGTGTGTTACAGTACATCTGTTCAGTGCAGATTAATTAGGCTGTTCACTAATCATCATCATACTAAAGTTTACACTAAACAAACTTTCACATTTGCATATCAAATGTACACAATCTGTAAGCTGGTTCACGCTCCGCTATCATATACAATATGGCGCAGTTTCTCCATCATTGCGTCCTGCGAGCACAAAGGCGGCTTTGAAGAGCTTTAAGTCTTCATATCTTCCATCTCTATAGATGGGCCGGCCACTTCAAGCACTCTATAAACTCTAAAGGCTGGCTTCTTCTCTCAAATGCCCTCACAAAAGCCGGCCTACCTTTCTGACGGTTTCCAATTGTGCTTGAAGCTTTTCCCTATAAATTAATCATTTGAATCGCGCAGAGAAAAGCTGCGTCCATATTCTCGGTGGGGCTGTTAAACAGACTGCATGGTGCTTCAAATACTTTAGACGCCGGCTGCTTGAGGGACTGATTCAGAAACTCAAAGTACAATACAACAATGCCAAGTCTTTGATGTGAACATGCAAGTTCTTAAGTTCGAGCTAAATAGTTCAGTGATTCCTCCATAGCGTTAGACAAGACCTACTGCTGACAGGACCTTAAGGAAGTTCAGTTTGACTTGCCTGATGTTATAAAACAAATACTACTGTATTAAAAGTATAGACACATTTAAACATCTTATTGGGGACACAATTAATCCATACAAATATTATACACTGGCATAACATTATGTCCTAATATTGTGTTGGTCCCCTTGACCCGTCGAGGCATGGACTCCTCTTGACCCCTGAAAGTGTGCTGTGGTATCTGGCACTAAGATGTTAGCAGCAGATCCTTTAAGTCCTGTAAGTTGTGAGGCGGGGCCTCCACGGATCGGACTTGTTTGTTCAGCTCATCCCACAGATGCTCGATTGGATTGAGATCTGAGGAATTTGGAGGCCGAGTCAACGCCTCAAACTCGTTGTTGTGCTCCTCAAAGCATTCCTGAAGCATTTGTGCTTTGTGGTGGCGCATTATCTGCTGAAAGAGCCACAGCCACAGGGAATACCGTTCCCATGAGAGGCTGGACATGGGCTCAACAATGCTTAGGTAGGTGGGACGTGTCAAAGTCACATCCACATGGATGGAGGACCCAAGGTTTCCCAGCAGAACATTGCCCAAAGCATCACTGCCTCCGCCGCCACGCCTTCTTCCCATAGTGCACCTGGTGCCATGTGTTCCCCAGGTGAGCCACGCACACGCACCCGGCCATCCACGTGATGTAGAAGAACACGTGATCATCAGAGCAGGCCACCTTCTTCCATTGCTCCGTGGTCCAGTTCTGATGCTCGTGCCACTGTTGGTGCTTTGGGCGGTGGACAGGGGTCAGCATGGGCACCCTGACTGGTCAGCGGCTGTGCCGCCCCATACTCCACAAACTGAGATGCTCTGTGTATTCTGAGCCCTTTCTATCAGAACCAGCATTAACTTCTTGAGCAGTTTGAGCTCCAGTAGCTCGTCTGTTTGATCGGACCACACGGGCCAGCCTTCGCTCCCCATGGGCATCAATGAGCCTCGGCCGCCCATGACCCTGTGGCCGGTTCTCCACTGGTCCTTCACTTTTGATAGAGACTGACCACTGCAGACCGGGAACAGCCCACAAGAGCTGCAGTTCTGGAGATGCTCTGACCCAGTCGTCTAGCCGTCACAATCTGGCCCTTGTCAAACTCGCTCAAATCCTTACGCTTGCCCATTTTTCCTGCTTCTAACACATCAACTCTGAGGACGAAATGTTCACTTGCTGCCTAATATATCCCACCCACTAACAGAGATCATCAGTGTTATTCACTTCACCTGTCAGTGCTGATCGGTGTCTATATACAGTATATAATATATATCAATCAGAGGACTGATGGTCAGAGGAGAATGACCAGACTGTCAGTCTTAAAATGTAACATTTACGGTCATGTTTATGTTAATTTCAAGTCAAGTCTTTGGTTTATGTTGTATTCATGCTCTAAATCAACTGCACTTGGGTTCTTAAAGCTTGCTACCAGTGGATCAATGTTACAAGTTTTAATAGTTTATTTTTATGTGTGTGTGTGTGTGTGCGTGTCGGTGTGTGTGTGTGTGTGTGTGTGTGCGTGTCGGTGTGTGTGTGTGTGTGTGTGCGTGTATAAGAAAGAGAATAAGATTCTCTTTTGGATTTTTTGATTTATGATTTATTGATTTTACTTCAATAGATGCAGTCTTACTCTGTTGCAGTCTTATCAGTTCATCCCCCCCCCTCTCTCTCTCTCTGTGTGTGTGTGTGTGTGTGTGTGCGTCTTGATATTTGATATTTTGCTCTTGATATTTTATAGTGTAACCCCCTCATTTTTTCTGCACAGTGGCTGATTTGTAGTTTTTACCACCAAAAGATTCTCATATTTTTCATATTTCCCATTAATTTCCTATGCCCGTCATTTTTGTCCGTGAAGGAGCCAAGAGTCAATTAAAAAAACTAAATAAAACGTCAAATTTGTCTGTCATTTCTGACTAGCCACAGAGGGTTAACAATAAAAAATAAAAAAAAATACTCAAGATACAATCACAATGCCTTAAATGTGTTATTATAACATGTATAAGTTCTTGTATTTGTATTTGGAACATGAAACATTTCAACTAAAAAGATTTATAATCTTTTTAAAGAATCAGTAAATCTAAAAAGAAATATTTATAACATGATGGTGTGGCAACAACTTCTACTTGGACAAACTCTCACAGACGCTATAAAGCTGTTGCTTTTTTATATATTTGCATGTAATGTATGATTTATGTAATGCAAAGTGTTAAATATACACATAAGGTATGATCTGTATTTGATGAAACACCATCTTAAGCCGCAGGAACGGGATCTGAGGCGATAAGACAAGCCGTTTCTGAAGTCACTCTGAGAATAACTACTGAGTGTGTGTATGTTGTGTTTTAATAGCATTTATCTCTGGCATCACAACCCCCCCGGCAGCCATACGACAGCTGCAGAACATTATTCCAATCTTTAATGAGCGGTTGACTCACGCAGTGGCGATTGGGTCAGCTCCTCTTAATGAACAGAACTTGATATTTTGTCTGGCGAATATGGACAGCCGTACCTGTCCTGACTCCAGGCTCAGCGTCAGTGTGGTTTCCTGTAGCTCGCCGTGATTTTGAAGAGGATTGTGTGCAAGTCATCATTTGTTAACGGTAATTAAAATGTCCTGCATAAAACAGATATAACGCTCATCCCACTTAGTTTTAATTGCCTCCCAAGGCGACTCTTTCCTGCCATTTCGAATAGTTTTTACAGGCTGCACTTTGTAAGCTGTTGAGACGTCTTATTCCAGCAGGGAAACTCTCGCGCGCTCAGGCATATTAAAGTCAGTGTAATGATGTCATAATGGGATAAGTAACAGCAAACTGTCAACACTTTATCTGGCATTACAACAGACTAACTATTACTTGCTATGTATTACAATAATTGCTGAAGCTTTTATCATGATACAGTATTGAATTAAGTTACAAAAATGAAGGTGATGTCCTTTTAACAGACTTAAAACTACTAAATGTTTTTTTACTAAATGAACATTTAAGTACAACAGAACAATAGCTACACAAACAAACGTGTGAACAAATGATTCAAACAGATTCAAGTGTAAAAGAGCTATAAAGAGAAATAATGTCCACATTAAAATGTAAAAATGTTTGAAAAATAAATAGCCTATTTGAAATATTACGCAATACACAGTGTTTCCCGCCAAATGGCAACCCAGGGTGTTGAAATGCTATTGGGTAAACTGGCAGTGGGCGGGATCACACAGGCCAAAACAAAAATGGAAATTCCCACACGGAATAGAATAACTGGCTGTAGAGTTGTATTTGAACTTAGTATGTTTCCTAAACTCAAAAAAAAAAGGTGCTATATGGCACTAAAAGTGGTTCTTGGCTCGTAATCATAGGGGAACCACTTTTGGTGCTATATAGCACCATATCTTAACAGGTTCTGTATATGGTAGCGGTGCTATAGCACCTCAGCCAAAGACCTGGTGAAGAACCGCTGAAGGACCACTGAAGAACCGGTGAAGAACCGCTGAAGAACCACTGAAGAACCGCTGAAGAACCGGAGAGGAACCGGAGAAAAACCGGTGAAGAACTGCTGAAGAACCGGTGAAGAACCGGAGAAGAACCACTGAAGAACCACTGAAGAACCGTTGAAGAATTGCTGAATAACCACTGAAGAACTGGTGAAGAACCGGTGAAGAACCACTGAAGAACCGGTGAAGAACCACTGAAGAACCACTGAAGAACCGGTGAAGAACCCCTGAAGAACCACTGAAGAACCAGTGAAGAACCACTGAAGAACCGATGAAGAACCACTGAAGAACCAGTGAAGAACCCCTGAAGAACCACTGAAGAACCGGTGAAGAACCGGTGAAGAACCGGAGAAGAACCGGTGAAGAACCACTGAAGAACCGGTGAAGAGCCGCTGAACCAGTGAAGAACCACTGAAGAACCAGTGAAGAACCACTGAAGAACCAGTGAAGAACCACTAAAGAACCGGTGAAGAACCACAACCGGTGAAGAACCACTGAAGAACTGGTGAAGAACCGCTGAAGAACCACTGAAGAACCACTGAAGAACTGGTGAAGAACCGCTGAAGAACCACTGAAGAACCACTGAAGAACCGGTGAAGAACCACTGAAGAACCGGTGAAGAACCACTGAAGAACCGGTGGAGAACCGGTGAAGAACCGGTGAAGAACCGGTGAAGAACCGCTGAAGAACCGATGAAGAACCACTGAAGAACCAGTGAAGAACCACTGAAGAACCGGTGAAGAACCACTAAAGAACAGGTGAAGAACCACTGAAGAACCACTAAAGAACCGGTGAAGAACCACTGAAGAACCGGTGAAGAACCACTGAAGAACCGGTGAAGAACCATTGAACCGGTGAAGAACCACTGAAGAACCGGTGAAGAACCACTGAAGAACCGGTGAAGAACCGGTGAAGAACCACTGAAGAACCGGTGAAGAACCATTGAACCGGTGAAGAACCACTGAAGAACCAGTGAAGAACCACTAAAGAACCGGTGAAGAACCACTGAAGAACCGGTGAAGAACCACAACCGGTGAAGAACCACTGAAGAACCGGTGAAGAACCGGTGAAGAACCACTGAAGAACCGGTGAAGAACCACTGAAGAACCGGTGAAGAACTGCTGAAGAACCGGTGAAGAACCGGTGAAGAACCGATGAAGAACCACTGAAGAACCGGTGAAGAACCACTGAAGAACCGGTGAAGAACCACTGAAGAACCGGTGAAGAACCGGTGAAGAACCCCTGAAGAACCACTGAAGAACCAGTGAAGAACCACTGAAGAACCGGTGAAGAACCACTGAAGAACCACTGAAGAACCGGTGAAGAACCCCTGAAGAACCACTGAAGAACCAGTGAAGAACCGGTTAAGAACCACTGAAGAACCGGTGAAGAACCACTGAAGAACCGGTGAAGAACCGGAGAAGAACCAGTGAAGAACCAGTGAAGAACCACTGAAGAACCGGTGAAGAACCGGAGAAGAACCGGTGAAGAACCACTGAAGAACCAGTGAAGAACCACTAAAGAACCGGTGAAGAACCACTGAAGAACCAGTGAAGAACCACTAAAGAACCGGTGAAGAACCACTGAAGAACCGGTGAAGAACCACTGAAGAACCGGTGAAGAACCACTGAAGAACCGGTGAAGAACCACTGAAGAACCGGTGAAGAACCACTGAAGAACCGGTGAAGAACCACTGAAGAACCAGTGGAGAACTGGTGAAGAACCACTGAAGAACCACTGAAGAACCGGTGAAGAACCGGTGAAGAACCGGTGAAGAACCAGTGTTAAAAGCAACACTGGATAACTCAGCTCAGCTCCGCCCACGTCCCGCCTCTTTGCCCATTTTCTATTATCCGGGAGGGATGTGCAGTGATGCGCTGCCAATATGGCGACGGCCAGCTCGACCACACTTTGCGCTTCAAAACGGCTCTTCAGAATCCTGTGGGGGACGCCACAGACACGGTCCATATTTTTTTACAGTCTATGGTTTTCATTCAGCGCGTCTCCTTCACTTCATGCTTCTCATCTGTGTTGACCCTCATCCCTCCTTCACACTTTGAGACAAATCCTTCTCTCACGGGTCAAAATGACCCGAAACATTATGCTTTTTTCTGTCCAGAAAGCTTACTTCATTTAATTTATTTCTATTCTTAATAGACAATATGTGATATTAATAGTATTATTGGGAGATTTTTTATTTATTTAATTTACCTTTAATTTAATAGTTTTTATCAAAAAAAATAAAAAAATAATAATACTTTAAGCACATTTTTTCAACTTAAATTCAAAATAACTCACAATTTCACGTATAACCCTTTTAATTCAGCTCAGAATATCTTACATTGAGTGTCTCTGCCGACCTCTTGTGGAAAAATAATAATATAACATATTTCATGAGTCGATGTCCTTATAGCTCTATATGGAGCGGATCAGCCATTCCGCTGGGTCCTAAAGTCAGTTTTTCTTCAGAATGCATTCAGATGCACATTATAAAATCGTTTTTTTGGTAAAACATTTTTACTGTACATATTGTACTGAAGCATTCCTCTCATTCCTATGGGTGTCAAATTGACCCGTGAGGGAAGGATTTCCTACTTTTTTAAAATTTCAACCATAAAACCCTTCAGTTTTTGTGTGTATTCGCGGTTGAAGTGCGACATAAGTCCTAGCATCTTGGACCAAAAATGAGTTTCGGGTCAAAATGACCTGAGGGAAAGATGAGACATCAGTGACGCAGCACACACACAGTGTTGTAAATTTTTTACTGATTGATGGAAAAGTGTTCAAAATAACTCATAATAAGGAATTATTGACAGTATGTTTAATCGTTCACGATAGCAGTACTGAAGTTGACTGTGACGCTGCAGCACCTCCTCCTGTCCAGAGGGGGCAGTGGAGTGTCAGGACTGCTGGAGTATATCACCAGAGACTGAGCTGTGCATCACATCGCCATCAGTTATGGGTCTTTCACATCAGCCTGTGCTGCTCATGCAGGAGATCCTGCAGGCTCTGTCCACTGAGAACGTGTCTGTCCTCATTCACCTTTCAATCAAAGTCATTTGCATTCTTTTGAGCGTAGTTCTGCAGTTTAGAGCACAGCACAGTTCTCTTTAACGCTCATATGCACAGTGTCCACTATAATGATTCATCCTCATACACACACTCAACGTCTGAATTAATTTACACTCCTAAAGCAATTCATATTAGAGAGAAAACAAGCAGCACATTGTGGGTCTTAATGCACGAAAACCTTTCTCTTTTTTTTGCATAATGATGCATTTAATAGTTAATGGCCAAACGTATCTATTTGGCTATTGTGATATTCATATCTTAATAAAAGTAACATAATATAAATAAAATTGTAACACTGTAAAACAACGGTACATGAATAATTTTGAATTAATACTTCAGGGCGTCTCTGTTTAACGGCATCCACCATGTTTGTAGTTCTTTGTGTTTGTAGTCAATCTGAATCTGAGTTAATCTCATTAATATATATAAAGCATTAATTATGCCTTGTAATGCACCTTATAATGCACTCTCATGGCTAACTACAGTTATTATACAGTTCATTACAATACAGGTTTTATAAGTAAAACGCCTCTATATTCAAAGAAGCACATACAAAAGATCTGAACCGTTTTGGCAATACGTTTGTTGTGCATACATTTTTACACCTTTAGAAAGTATAATGCATTAAACAACCAATTTCAGATGTAACAAGGAATCTGAAAATATGCCTTAAGTACTATGTACTTACTGTGTTCAAATTGTATTTCAAAACACTTTTGCTGATATTGAGGTGGGATACGGATAGGGACAGGTGTGGTGGTGTGGGTAAGTTTAGGAGTAGGGACAGGTGTGGTGGTATGGGTCAGTTTAAGGGTAGAGTAAGGGACAGGTGTGGTGGTATGGGTCAGTTTAAGGGTAGGGTTAGGGACAGGTGTGGTGGTGTGGGTAAGTTTAAGGGTAGGGTTAGGGACAGGTGTGGTGGTGTGGGTAAGTTTAAGGGTAGGGTTAGGGACAGGTGTGGTGATATGGGTAAGTTTAGGAGTAGGGACAGGTGTGGTGGTATGGGTCAGTTTAAGGGTAGAGTAAGGGACAGGTGTGGTGGTATGGGTCAGTTTAAGGGTAGGGTTAGGGACAGGTGTGGTGGTGTGGGTAAGTTTAAGGGTAGGGTTAGGGACAGGTGTGGTGGTATGGGTAAGTTTAAGGGTAGGGTTAGGGACAGGTGTGGTGGTATGGGTAAGTTTAGGAGTAGGGACAGGTGTGGTGGTATGGGTCAGTTTAAGGGTAGGGTTAGGGACAGGTGTGGTGGTATGGGTCAGTTTAAGGGTAGGGTTAGGGACAGGTGTGGTGGTGTGGGTAAGTTTAAGGGTAGGGTTAGGGACAGGTGTGGTGGTATGGGTAAGTTTAGGAGTAGGGACAGGTGTGGTGGTATGGGTCAGTTTAAGGGTAGGGTTAGGGACAGGTGTGGTGATATGGGTAAGTTTAGGAGTAGGGACAGGTGTGGTGGTATGGGTCAGTTTAAGGGTAGAGTAAGGGACAGGTGTGGTGGTATGGGTCAGTTTAAGGGTAGGGTTAGGGACAGGTGTGGTGGTGTGGGTAAGTTTAAGGGTAGGGTTAGGGACAGGTGTGGTGGTATGGGTAAGTTTAGGAGTAGGGACAGGTGTGGTGGTATGGGTCAGTTTAAGGGTAGGGTTAGGGACAGGTGTGGTGGTATGGGTCAGTTTAAGGGTAGGGTTAGGGACAGGTGTGGTGGTGTGGGTAAGTTTAAGGGTAGGGTTAGGGACAGGTGTGGTGGTATGGGTAAGTTTAAGGGTAGGGTTAGGGACAGGTGTGGTGGTGTGGGTAAGTTTAAGGGTAGGGTTAGGGACAGGTGTGGTGGTATGGGTAAGTTTAAGGGTAGGGTTAGGGACAGGTGTGGTGGTGTGGGTCAGTTTAAGGGTAGGGTTAGGGACAGGTGTGGTGGTATGGGTAAGTTTAAGGGTAGGGTTAGGGACAGGTGTGGTGGTGTGGGTAAGTTTAAGGGTAGGGTTAGGGACAGGTGTGGTGGTATGGGTAAGTTTAAGGGTAGGGTTAGGGACAGGTGTGGTGGTATGGGTAAGTTTAAGGGTAGGGTTAGGGACAGGTGTGGTGGTATGGGTAAGTTTAAGGGTAGGGTTAGGGACAGGTGTGGTGGTGTGGGTAAGTTTAAGGGTAGGGTTAGGGACAGGTGTGGTGGTGTGGGTAAGTTTAAGGGTAGGGTTAGGGACAGGTGTGGTGGTGTGGGTAAGTTTAAGGGTAGGGTTAGGGACAGGTGTGGTGGTATGGGTCAGTTTAAGGGTAGAGTTAGGAACAGGTGTGGTGATGTGGGTAAGTTTAAGGGTAGGGTTAGGGACAGGTGTGGTGGTATGGGTAAGTTTAAGGGTAGGGTTAGGGACAGGTGTGGTGGTATGGGTAAGTTTAAGGGTAGGGTTAGGGACAGGTGTGGTGGTATGGGTAAGTTTAAGGGTAGGGTTAGGGACAGGTGTGGTGGTGTGGGTAAGTTTAAGGGTAGGGTTAGGGACAGGTGTGGTGGTATGGGTAAGTTTAAGGGTAGGGTTAGGGACAGGTGTGGTGGTATGGGTAAGTTTAAGGGTAGGGTTAGGGACAGGTGTGGTGGTATGGGTAAGTTTAAGGGTAGGGTTTGGTGTAAGGGAAGTGTCAACTGTGTAAATACAAATGTAACTACAGAAATTAATTACAGACGTAATTACATGCAGGTATTTTTTAAAATGTAAGTACAATGTAAAAACATGTATGTACACAATAAGTGCATTGTATCAAATGATTAAATAAAATGTTAGTACATAGTAGTTAAGGCCACCTAATATAAAGTGGGTCCGAAAATATTATAATGCATTTTAAATTTGGTTACAATTATTTATGAAAAGATAAAATGCATTATAATAGGCATTATACATAAAGGTTTTAAGTAACACTTTAAAACAACGGTACATGCATGATCTTGAATTAATACTTAGCGTCTCTGTTTAACGGCATCCACCATGTTTGTAGTTCTTTGTGTTTGTAGTTTTTAACCCAATCCTCCTCCAAAGCGCAATGGATTGTGGGTAATATTAGCGATCATGCATGGGTACACACTTCAAAAATCTACTGGAAACAGTGACAATCCTTTAAAACATTTAAATGCAAAATGGCTGATGAAGGCGGTGCTCAAAACACATCAGAGGCATCAGAGGGTGAGATGAGGTTTTTCTGTATTATTTGATGCATTTGCCCTACTAAATTGAACTATAAATACACAATATTTTAAGCCATCAGCATGTTCGCCTCACGATCTGAACCCCGTGGCACAATCAGCCCTCCATCTTCTCTTTTCTCTGTGGTGTAAATGGAAGTATCATCTGTGTTTATTTCTAACTTTCCGGCTGGATTTGTGTTGACTGTGCTGTGAGAGTGGCGAACCACTACTGAGGGCGAACCCAAAAATGCATCGCTCCTGATTGTCATCTTCAATCAAACGCTATTGATTTCCTTAAGTGCAGCATTGATTTATATGACACCCTCGGTGAGACGGTACAGATGGAGATGGCGTGCTCAGACCGCCGCTGTTGTGCTGACAGCCAGCAAAAATCCCTCAGTGAATCAGACATCATGATGGGCGGCCTGTATTACTCATGTCTTCAGTACATATGGAGCCAGTAGCAAGGGTAAAACAAACAATGACTCTCCCAGTGCGATATCATAATAGTATAAAGCAACATGCATACGGAGCCCAATTCAGGTTTCATGTAAATGCAATCAGCCTGAGTTAATCTCGTCAAACAAATGATGCAAATGTACATACAGATTTATATATAACTGGTCTCATTGCATCTATTTGTCTGAGAAAGTGATCAAACCGACGGCGATATCCACTATATGGACTTTTAAGGTAATCAGCTAATCGATATCTAAATGTTAGTGAGAAGAAGAAAACTACCATAGATACCAATCTGCAGCTTGTTTGAAAGTACACTATATTGCCAAAAGTGTTGTGACGCCTGCCTTTACGTGCACATTAACGCCATCCCATTGTTAATCCGTAGGGTTTAATATGGAGTCGCAGCTCTAACAGCTTCAGCTCTTCTGGGAAGGCTTTCCTCAAGGTTTAGGAGTGTGTTTATGGGGATTCTTCTAGAAGCGCATTTGTGATGTTGGACGAGAAGGCCTGGCTCTCAGTCTCCGCTCTAATTCATCCCAAAGGTGTTCTATCGGGTTGAGGTCAGGACTCTGTGCAGGCCAGTCCAGTTCCTCCACACCAAACTCTCTCATCCGTGTCTTTATGGAGCGATGCTTTGAGCACTGGAGCGCAGTCATGCTGGGACAGGAAGGGGCCGTCCCCAAACTGTTCCCACAAAGTTGGGAGCATGAAATTGTCCGAAATGTCTTGGTGAAGCATTAAGAGTTCCTTTCACTGGAACTAACCCCTGATAAACAACCCCACCCCATAACCCCCCAAAACCGTTGTGAGGAAATGTCCCAAATGGACTTATTGCACAGGTGTCCAGCGATCACGGCCCCACGCTTGAGTTCTCTGAGCTCCTGAGAGCGGCCCATTCTCTCACTGATGTGTGTAGAAGCGTCTGCAGGACTAGAGCTTGAGTTCTCTGAGCTCCTGAGAGCGGCCCATTCTCTCACTGATGTGTGTAGAAGCGTCTGCAGGTCTAGAGCTTGAGTTCTCTGAGCTCCTGAGAGCGGCCCATTCTCTCACTGATGTGTGTAGAAGCGTCTGCAGGACTAGAGCTTGAGTTCTCTGAGCTCCTGAGAGTGGCCCATTCTCTCACTGATGTGTGTAGAAGCGTCTGCAGGTCTAGAGCTTGAGTTCTCTGAGCTCCTGAGAGCGGCCCATTCTCTCACTGATGTGTGTAGAAGCGTCTGCAGGACTAGAGCTTGAGTTCTCTGAGCTCCTGAGAGCGGCCCATTCTCTCACTGATGTGTGTAGAAGCGTCTGCAGGTCTAGAGCTTGAGTTCTCTGAGCTCCTGAGAGCGGCCCATTCTCTCACTGATGTGTGTAGAAGCATCTGCAGGCCTAGAGCTTGAGTTCTCTGAGCTCCTGAGAGCGGCCCATTCTCTCACTGATGTGTGTAGAAGCGTCTGCAGGCCTAGAGCTTGAGTTCTCTGAGCTCCTGAGAGCGGCCCATTCTCTCACTGATGTGTGTAGAAGCGTCTGCAGGTCTAGAGCTTGAGTTCTCTGAGCTCCTGAGAGCGGCCCATTCTCTCACTGATGTGTGTAGAAGCGTCTGCAGGTCTAGAGCTTGAGTTCTCTGAGCTCCTGAGAGCGGCCCATTCTCTCTCTGATGTGTGTAGAAGCGTCTGCAGGTCTAGAGCTTGAGTTCTCTGAGCTCCTGAGAGCGGCCCATTCTCTCACTGATGTGTGTAGAAGCGTCTGCAGGTCTAGAGCTTGAGTTCTCTGAGCTCCTGAGAGCGGCCCATTCTCTCACTGATGTGTGTAGAAGCGTCTGCAGGACTAGAGCTTGAGTTCTCTGAGCTCCTGAGAGCGGCCCATTCTCTCACTGATGTGTGTAGAAGCGTCTGCAGGACTAGAGCTTGAGTTCTCTGAGCTCCTGAGAGTGGCCCATTCTCTCACTGATGTGTGTAGAAGCGTCTGCAGGTCTAGAGCTTGAGTTCTCTGAGCTCCTGAGAGCGGCCCATTCTCTCACTGATGTGTGTAGAAGCGTCTGCAGGACTAGAGCTTGAGTTCTCTGAGCTCCTGAGAGCGGCCCATTCTCTCACTGATGTGTGTAGAAGCGTCTGCAGGACTAGAGCTTGAGTTCTCTGAGCTCCTGAGAGTGGCCCATTCTCTCACTGATGTGTGTAGAAGCGTCTGCAGGTCTAGAGCTTGAGTTCTCTGAGCTCCTGAGAGCGGCCCATTCTCTCACTGATGTGTGTAGAAGCGTCTGCAGGACTAGAGCTTGAGTTCTCTGAGCTCCTGAGAGCGGCCCATTCTCTCACTGATGTGTGTAGAAGCGTCTGCAGGTCTAGAGCTTGAGTTCTCTGAGCTCCTGAGAGCGGCCCATTCTCTCACTGATGTGTGTAGAAGCGTCTGCAGGCCTAGAGCTTGAGTTACACACCTGTGGCCATGAAGGGGTTGAACACCTGAACTCAGTGATTTGGAGGGGCGTCCCAATATTTTTGGCTATATAGTGTGTATATAGATACTGTAATAATGTTCAAACATTTGTTTGCATGCTTATCAACTTTAGTCAAAGTCGAATGAATGCATATGAAATGATGAAAAATACGGACAGTATAATGACATTTAAAAGATATTTTCTTTAAAAGATAAAACATCAGTAAAAGGCCTTGGAATAATATGGCAAAGATTTCATCCATCATCATCATCATCATGCACTCTCTTGAAATAAAAACAAACAGCATAAATATCTGAGCTCAGAATGATCATACAGTCTATTACACACTCCATGATGCAATATCACGCAACAATTAGACAGTGTTTCTTCTACAGTAGCTGTCAGTTAGAGAGAAACTTTACCCATAAGCCACCTGTTCTGAAACTTCAGAGTACGCGTTTGGGAACAATGGACACGCCGATTCATCAAGATTTGGATGCTTAGTTCTTTAATGACAGTATTTGAGTGTCATTTTTAAAAAGCATCATATCACTTCACTTCATTGTCAAAGCTATGATTAATCTCTACTGACACAATATGGCATTAAACCTCCATCAAATGATAAAATAACTCATGACAGCCTATAAGTTATGTGTCTAATTAGGCAAGAGAACAACACAAAAGCCTTTTTGTGCTGAGTCGTGACGTGTTTTGTTTCTCAAGCAACCATTATATAATGATCGCTTGTAATTGCTTATCTTACAGGTTGGTCTTTCATACACTCGCTGCCTTTCCCAGATCTCCTGAGATCCCGTAGCCTTTCGCTTTACAGGATTTGAAACATGTCGAGCAGCAAGCGGACCCTTCTATGATGTCAAACTGAGTCTATGTGTGCTTTCGCCTTTGTCAAGCTTTCACTGGACTAGCTAATTATGATTTTTTGACTCATTACAGATGCATGTATATTACTCTGAGCAGTCCATGCGGTCACATACAGCCACAACCGTGTGTGACAGCCGCTTTTATTGACAAGGGAAGAATGAACCGAAGGATTTTGATTGACCGGTTCTTTCTCACTTTCACAGAAAACTCCCTGTCAGAAAACTTCCTCAGGGCATGTGATGGAGCGAACTGTGATGTACAGCCTTCACATACAGTTCAGAAGCACAAAGACAGCAGGTTTCAGCACGTTTGGCACTGGGAATCTGACGCTTGGTTTTGAATCTGATCTCTTGCTCTGAACCGGAGTTAAAGCACCTCTCTCCGCTGCAGGTGTCACACTCTTGTCACACTGTATTATGCACTTGCATTGTTTTTGTTAGTTAGAGACTCACGAGAAGACTCCAGCTTAACTGTTCATGTTTTTGTCCCTTTACCAAAACAGAATGAATGAGTAGAACGGTGTATGTATCCTGCAGATGCATTGCTCACCGAAGACAAAAAATGGAGGTTCACTTTCACCATTTACAATTCAATCACTGTCAGTCTGGATTTTCCCCCGGCTATCAGGGAACCTTCTCAGGACTTTGGATAACGTTCTAACAAGGTTCTCTCAAAGTTAAGATCAATTTGTATTTTAAACTGGGTCATTTATGTAGTAGAAATGTGAAATTATTTTTTAATTTGGTGCCTTCTAGAATGAGAAAAGCCAGAGAATGTGTTTTTGGCTCATGTGGATGAAAGACAACAACTCCCAGAATGCACTTGCTCAACGAGGCCACTCCCAAAGCCACGCCTACCGGTTAAACGTTAGTTGACTAGAAACTAAAAAGCCGCCGTTATATCGTGAGTCTCCGTGGCGAGCTAGCTCCTAAAATAACTTAAACAATCGTGTATTTTCCATCCAAATGGTGCTAAGTGGCTTGGGATGTACAGCCAAAACCAGAAAAGGACAAGCAGCGAGTTCTGGTTAAACATTTGGAGCGGTGCAAACAGTGGATTCGGGCTATCAACCACCCGAATTTTGGAGAGGACACTAATATGGAAAATACGAAGGGTGTGCAGTCGCCATTTCAAGCAGGAAGACTACGAACCGAATGTGCTTGGAATGAAGAGAGCCGATCTGAAGGACATCGCAATCCCTTCCATATTCACCGTCCAAGATGACCAACAGCCTGGGCGGCACTAAACGCATTGGCCTAGATGATTTCTGATCACACATTAGCCTATACATAGTGTTAGCAGTAAAACAGCAAAGCTAGCAAAGTAACGAGCTAACTTACTTGTTGTGTTATGCTAACGTTACCACGCATATGCGCTGAGTAACTCCCCACTCTTGTCCATTATCTGACCGTGCTCCTCCTGAGCTTTGTTGATAAAATATTATTTAACTTATTTTTTCCAGAAATAAAATACAGAAATCTCTCGTCTCAGGGGGGCATGAGGGGGGAAAGTACGATAATTCGAATATACTACCGGGTTTCTATAGCCTGGATGCCAGCCGAACTTACCCCCGCCCACAACATTTGACGTCAGGAAGTTCTGTCTGGACTTGATCCGTTGTAGAGCAAGTATGCCCGAACAGAAGCTGTTTGGACCAATGAAATCGTCAGGGCGGGCTTTAGACGATGATGGACAAATGATTAACAGTAACGTAAGCATCAAAGAGTGCTGGGATTGAATTCGTTCTAATCCTAAACGGAGAACTTGTTCGTATATACGTTCACCTTCACTATTTCTCTCAGAAATATGTTGGTAAGTACTCCATGTATCCTTAAATTCTTCTTACAACACCAGCAAAGATCGTAAAGATTCTACTTCTTCCAGCGTGCGTGCAGACAGGGTTGCCAAGTTTTCACATTAAAACCCGCCCTATTGCTACTCAAAACTACCCCAAAAGCTGGGGTAAAAAAATGGCTTTTGGGGGGTAAAATGTGTGTTTTTGTGGCAGGGTTGCTGCTAAAATTCGCATTCCTGGGTCTAAATATCACATAATAACCACGGACTTGGCAACACTGTGTGCAGTTGAGTTCTGTTGACATTTGACAACTAACGTTATGCGTCGCTCCTTTGCTCTGATTGGTCTATCCAGGTTCGGTTGAAACACGCCCCATAATCACAGCCCAACGAAGCAGCACCAGACTCATATTCTGACTAGAATTGAGTTTGACAACGTCAGGCTAGGGTTTCTACTGATACAAAGCTTAATGCTAATCACTGAAGTAACCCTTTAACCATGGGCGTCGGAACCATTGTATGTGGGACAAGACCCACCCACTTTTTACGATCAATGATATTGGACCCACTCACTTTTACCGTATCTAATTCAGCACGTCTGTTTACTTACTCCTACCCGATAAACACTTATTAAACACATGTTAGATGCTTTATTTACACTTTTCTAATATTTTCTTCATTTTTTTTTAAATAAATGCCTTTCCGACCTGATATGTGATGGGAAAATGGAGAGAGTTCGGCAAAAGGCGGATTCGAACCGTGGGTAGATTTGCGTCAAAACTTGATGTCATGCGTCTTACCACTACACTATTGCCACTCAGAGATAATGCGATTTCCATAATTTTTTCTTTCCCAACCAGACGTTTAGCAGACGAAGCCGTATATTTGCACAGTGCTTAATGTAAATGGCATCTAGGCTCCAGTAATTTTTTTTTCTGAGAGAGGACCCACCCACATTTTTTTTGCTTCCGACGCCCATGCCTTTAACATTCATCTAATCAAGAAAAAAAAATTTATGCACGTTTTGAACGTTCAGACAACAATCAGAAATGGGTTATTCCGTGTCAACTCAACCAGAGTTCCCCGGTTCATTTTTTCTGTAGAAAGACAAACATAAATAGTAATGAAAGCCAAAATATTAAATGTCACAGATGAATATTGACTGAGGAATCACTGTTCTGTAGAGGAGGGTCAGAATGACAGTTTCCACCTGAGATCTGGAGCCAAATTACAGGGGTGTAAACATGACTTTAGAAAGATGGCAGCATCATTATTGTATTCTCACACAGAGATTGGTAGATCTATTAGTGAAATCTGTTGACTTTATCAATCTGTGTTGCATTATATGCCAACGGTGAGCGTTCAAACATGGAAAATAAGCACTTCTTGTGTTTTTTTTCTCAAGTTTGCCTGCCTATAACTCAAGAAGTAATAAAGATATCTTAATATTCTTTTATATTCTGATTCTTAACAAACATTTCTTTTATTATCTCCATTTTAAAGGCCCCCGATGGTTCAGTCCCAGAGATATGGAGATCTTAATATGGTTCCATGAGTAAACTTGGTGAAGTTGAGTGGTCGAAAACCAAATGTGGGCAATTTGGATACAGCTGCTACTGTTTATTAGCCTGGATGCCAGCCGAACTTAACCCCACCCACAACATTTGAGCTCGGGCAGTTCGGTCTGTTCTCCGAAAAAAAAAAGGCATTTGGGGGGTAAAATATGTGTTATTTTGGCAGGGTTGCCTGCTAAAATGCGCATTCCTGGGTCTGTATATCACATAATTGGGGTCGCTTCAACCCGCGGACTTGGCAACACAGTGCAGTTGAGTTCTGTTGACATTTGACAACTAACTTTACGATTCAATATAATTCATACTCTGACTAGAATTGAGTATAACGACATCAGGCTAACTGTTTATACTTAAAGAGGAATATCTGTTTTTTTCTATCACCGCAAATACATACTGTAGAACATACCTGTCTGAGTGCCATAAATATTGTTTCTACTGCTGTGATTGGCTGACATCTTTGCATATAAAAAAGCTAAATATTACATGTTTAACTTCTTAAACTTGGACAGGTCTCAAGGTTAACTAATCGAGAAAAGTGTTGATTATAGCATTATATTCAGATCTATAGCATTATATTCAGATTGTGGCATTATACTGCATGAATATATATATCGCATGAAAGGTTGCAGTGATGATCATTGTAGCCAATCACACACATGTTGAGCTCGTGAATGCAGGATCTTGTCATTGCAACTGGATTTCTGCACACTAACGAATGCTTTCCTCATAACTAACAGTGCAAACACAATGTAAATAACAGATGCATTGATTATAACGGTCCAGAACTCAGTCACTGATTTTGATTGACAGCTCCAGCGATTGTAAAGGGAGCACTCTTTGACCGCTTTCTATATATAATTTCGATATAATTATTTTCATAATTAACACGGTTACTTACATGTTGTGGCATTACTGTCCATATCGTAAGAATCTATTTGCAAAGCCTGCGCCGAAATTGTGCCTGATTTCCCAAAGAATCCACAGTGAAATGTAGCGAACACAAATAAATAATGCTCAGCTGAGACATTCACATTGTTGAGAATAAATAAGCAGATTCCTAGCATTAGGATCCTTTGGAGGGTAATGTTATCTGTAGTCCAGTGATCCTGTATCGCTCGTCTCTCCTCGTCATCTCACTAACACTCCAGTGGGCGGGGCCAAAGTAGTGATGATGAGGTAGGCGTTGCTCTTCTTCTGTAGAGGCGGATCTTTCAGCATCTATGACAGGCTCATCCCACTACGAGTCGTTCTCTGGGCTTGGTTACAATAAAAGCTGTTCTGAAACTTACAGGATATTCTTATAGTATGTCGACCTCTTATGAGTCAAAAGCTCAAGTAAAATTTGATTTCTCAGTTCATGACCCCTTTAAATATTTAGAGGTTTATTATAAAATATTCAAATATACAAATATCTTGTTTAGTATCGATATTGCAAAGTTGACAGAGTGTAGGCAGGCAGATTTGAATAGTTGCATGTTCTTAAAGGGGTCTTTGGGTTAAAAAAAAGTTTGAGAAATCCTGCTCTAAGAAACGATTCGCCCTGCATCCTATCTCTATTACAGCCCATAATGGCAACTGAGCGGAAACATGCGGCCCAGGGATCAAAATGCCACTCTGCATCATATTTTGCTATTTAAAGACTCTCCTCACTGGTGCATTAGAGACGTTTCTCCATCTGCACATCTCTTGTTTTCTAGTCTCTGTTGTTGATGTGACCTGATGCACTCCAACGCTCTGTCAGTTGTTTACAATTTGCTGTTAAAATTTCCAGATGATGGCCATAAAAGGCCAATATCGACCGCAGGATGAAGAAGCACAACCAGACAGATAATGAGAGCTGAATCACCAGAGGCATTTCCTCTCTGATATGTATCTAAGTGGACCAGCTCACCTATATGCTGTTATCTGCCGCTGGAAATTGTCTAGTGTATTCCAGGTGGAGAGAGATGCTATAGCTGTAATGGTTGTTATTGGGAGGTATTAGCTGAATTGATTGTGAGTGACTGATAAAGACTTTGAGGTTGCAAAAACAAGTTTGCGATGTATATTTAATCTTGTACGACTGTTGCGGTGTTAATCAGAAGTGACATATCGTCAGATTGGTTCTTTAATCTTGGGTAAACCAAACTGAGAAGGCTGAAATAGAGCAAACCCGTCTGAGCTGTGAATGCATGTGAATGTTTTACCCATCATTAGCATTCATGTATGCAACTTTTACGTGTACATTTTTAAACGCTGAAATGTGGACATATTGACAGCATCTAATTTTCTAGGTAAAAATTGCACATGAACGCCCTTCGGAAGTAATGTTGATACCCAAATATCCGAGATGGGCGTGCCATAAACTTTAAACATGGTGGCGGGGAGTACTACTGCTGTGACAGGTATTATGATTTATAATTTTTTTCTCCAAAACAGCTAGATCGTCTTGTCTTGCACATTTACATTTACGAGTAATCATTTGAAGCGTATTGAATGTTTTATAGACAGCAAAAATAGCCTGCATTTGCCCGAAATCAGATCTGGATGGCATCGTAAATGTTTATATGGTTGTCAGTGTGTGTGACACTACATATCATTTTGGTTTTAATAAGATTTTCCCAATAAATAGACAAGTATAAACCTGGTGTCCTCCATGATTCAAGTCAAGTCAAGTCAACTTTATTTATATAGCGCTTTTAACAATGTAGATTGTTTCAAAGCAGCTTTACAGTGTTAAACAGGAAAATAATGCAGCATAATTTTATTAAGCTGTATAGCCATTTGATGTCATCAGTTCATTTCAATTTCCATACAGTGACAGTGTGGGCTTTAGATCAATAATTAGATCAGTAATTTAGTTTATTAATTAGATTTATTTTGATGTTTAGTTGAAAAATTTAGTGTCCCCAACTGAGCACGCCAAGCCAGAGGCAACAGTGGCAAGGAAACCAAAACCCCATTAGGTGACCTAATCGAGAAAAACAAACCTTGGGAGAAACCAGGCTCAGTCGGGGGGGCAGTTCTCCTCTGGCCAATTAACAAACAGCGTATTATTATTATTATTATTATTATTATTATTCTGGCAGCTTTACAGGTCAGAGGAGGACCGGAGGCAACACGCTAGAGATGGGTTTATTGAGGATGATGTTGATTAAATAATTATTAAAGTGCAATATTCTAATGATTGGAGTCATCATGCCGGAGACGGGTTTATTGAGGATGCCGTGTCGATGAGGCAGTTTCAGGGGGAGTCTAATTCACACAGTCCCTCAGACACTTCAGGGTCATGCGTTGGTCTTCTCCGGGCTCAGGTCCAGCATCTGAACCGGATACGGCCCGGATCCGGCTGACTGCAGTAAACCTCGGGATAAACAGAGAGACTAGCATTAGCGTAGATGCCATTCTTCTGATGATGTCACGAGTACATCAGGTGTTATGGGAAGTGTTCCCGGTTCCGGCTGACCCAGTTCATGCAGCCTAACAATCATTTAATTGAAAAAGTGTTTTATGTGTATGCCACAGTAAAGAGATGTGTGTTTAGTCTAGATTTAAACTGACAGAGTGCGTCTGCTTCCCCAACAATGCTAGGAAGACTGTTCCAGAGTTTAGGAGCTAAATAGGAAAAGGATCGACCGCCTGCAGTTGATTTGGATATTCTCGGTATGATCAACTGGCCAGAGTTTAGAGAGCGCAGTAGACGTGATGGAGTATAATGTGTTAAGAGCTCGCTCAAGTACTGGAGATAAACCATTCAGTGCTTTGTAAGTAATAAGTAAGATTTTAAAATGTATGCAATGTTTAATAGGCAGCCAGTGCAGTGTTGACAGAACTGGCTAATATTCAGGCTTATTCCGACAACAAAGCTCGTAATCACGACTTCTGAAGTGAGAATTATGACAGTTCCGAAAATGTTTTGGTAAATGGACTGCATTTATGTTAGCCTGGTCTTACCAGACTCTCGTACATTTCATTTAATACATTTCAGAGAGTCTGGCCGCTCTCCATTGACAAGCGTTTACTTCCTTGAAGGCGGGAACTCTGTTGAAGTTTAAAACTATTGGATCTGCCAAGAGTCACTCTGGATCTGCCTAACCAATCGCTAACGTTTGGTCTTGACGTATGTCACTCGCCGTTCGCCTTTGATTCTCACAGTGTCAGTGATAAAACCTTGTGCATTCGGATTGTTATTTATTCACGATGGAGAGGAGAGTTTTGTGGCCGGAACTGCTCTCGTGGTGCATATCTCGTGCAATCATAACATGTATATGCTGTAAATGCTGTAAATAAAATGTCATATGCTTGGTATGATAAGAAAAATGATGCCGTAAATAACAGTCCAATTCAAATGTTTACGTGCTTTTCTTCTTTTATTTTTTTGAGCGGTGATGAAATATTTTGCTCTTGTAAACACTTGCCAGCATTTAAAGAAATACAAGTCTGGAAATGCATCCAAATTACAGCGCACGCAACCGCACGGTGCTCTGCAGGGTCAAAAAAGGATATAAACAGTGAATTTTGAAGTGATATATTCTTGAAAACTCAGAGATGTGGATTCGGACAGCAATTACATTACCACACGACCCTGGTGCTTCTCAAAAGCAGTTGGTAATTCAGCCTGGGGTTTTTTTCGCGGGTGTTGGGAGACGGACGGCTTCAGCAACTCCTTCACCACTAACTGAGCGAGCTGAAAAATACTCTTCCCGGACCACAACATCATGGCCACCAACAAAACTCAGCAGTGATTGTTCTGGCTCCGTGTAATGGAGTTCGTTTGTTCAGGGAATCAGGGAAGAAGGAGGCGGGAACCGGCGAACATTTAACAACTTTAAATCAAATAATAAACACTAAATTGTAAACTCCACCCGCCGGCTCAATGACGACATCCAGCAGCTGGTTGAAGGAATTCTGCGTGTGTGTCTTTTCTGGCACTTCTGTAAAAATTACTTTAAGATATTAGAATTTTAAGATCCAACTTTAGTATCTGACTCCATGAATAATTTAATCTGACTCCAATTATATGTGTGATTTCCTTAATTTAGTTACATTTGCTGATCATCTGAGTAATTGTGATTTAGATCGTTGATTTTATTAGTATCTTCTTAGTTTTCAAATTCGTTCATCAAGAGACCCAATATCGCACAGAACAGACGCGTCCGGACCGCGCGTTCACGATCACAAAATGTTTACTTTTGATATTAGTCAGAGGAGGTAGAGTGGATATTTTACCTTTAAGTGGTTGCCCATGCTCACTCAACAAAAAGTGTCATTTTATTAATATCCCCGAGCTGCAACTTTTCAATACAGGGATAGTCAGAAATCGGATTATTGCGCACTCTGCGCCCCATGCTTTAATACCCCATGGTAATAAAGGAGTCTACATCGATCCATACTAGAATAATGATTTCAGAACAATACAAGATAAATCAAGATGAAAGTTTATTTTAACCAGGCAAAAACGTCAAATAAAGGAATTAAAACTAATCCATCATACACAATTTGATCAGCAGACAACATAAAACCCAATTATAAAATCATATAAGAATAGTTACCTGGCAGTAGAGACACACAGCAACAGTGTGGCAAGTTCTGATTACAGATGCTTCCCTGAGTGGTTTGCCAATTCCCCTTAAATACTCACCCAGAACAAAAGAACAATAAACATTCAGCACCCAAATATTTATGCAGCTTTTGGGTTGTGCCTAAATGGTCACGCCTATCTTTGGGGGATGACAGCAAATGTTTACCAACAGATCTCTATGAGCATCTCCCACACCCGGAGAACAAGCATTGTTTTCTTTATTTGAACCTGTTCTACTGATGTGGGACTGAAACCTCTTTACCATTCGCACCAAAAGTAAGATCCTGTTTATCATTCGCACCAAAAGTAAGATCCTGTTTACCATTCGCACCAAAAGTAAGATCCTGTTTACCATTTGCACCAAAAGTAAGATCCTGTTTATCATTCGCACCAAAAGTAAGATCCTGTTTACCATTTGCACCAAAAGTAAGATCCTGTTTACCATTCGCACCAAAAGTAAGATCCTGTTTACCATTTGCACCAAAAGTAAGATCCTGTTTACCATTCGCACCAAAAGTAAGATCCTGTTTACCATTCGCACCAAAAGTAAGATCCTCTTTCATTCGCACCATGAAAGAGCCTGCAGGATCTGTGAGATTTGCATGATTGTGTGAGCCCTGAGAAAGAGAGGGTGAAAAGGGGTCAGGACTCAGCAGGGTGGGGAGATAAGGTTGGAACAGGTGGGTCTTGTTTTCTCTTGTACAGTCCTTCCAGAAAAATGCGGCTTTTTTTTTATTATGCGGCACGTTTTCTTAAAAAATGCGATGGAAAATGTGGGATATTTATGCAATTTTGTGCGATAAAACTTGCAAAAAATGCGGTTTGATGAAAAAGAGAAAAAAGCGAATATTTTTAATTGAATATATAAGTTCTCATCTTGTTTTATTGAAGACCTTAATAAACACATGGCTCAATTTGGACCGATTTCAAAACAATGCATCATGAAGCTTTGAAGCATTATGAATCAGTGAGTCGATTCATGATTCCAGGTGGAGTCTGCTGAAATACGTGACTTTGGCGATCCGAACCGCTGAATCGACTCACTGATTCATAATGCTCCAAACCGCTGAATCGACTCACTGATTCATAACGCTCTGAACCACTGAATCGACTCACTGATTCATAATGCTCCAAACCGCTGAATCGACTCACTGATTCATAATGCTCCAAACCGCTGAATCGACTCACTGATTCATAACGCTCCAAACCACTGAATCGACTCACTGATTCATAATGCTCCAAACCGCTGAATCGACTCACTGATTCATAACGCTCTGAACCGCTGAATCGACTCACTGACTCATAACGCTCCAAACCGCTGAATCGACTCACTGATTCATAATGCTCCAAACCGCTGAATCGACTCACTGACTCATAACGCTCTGAAGCTTCATGATGCTGTGTTTTGAAATCGGTCATCACAGCGGGAAACTGCTTTGCTCTTTTGCTGTTATGTTTGTTGGCCAATGGGAGTTTGCGCTTCATCATGGTTTCACCGGTATCTATGGTTTCTCCACGGGGTTTGCAGCTTTTCGATGACGTTCGCGTCGGGTAATTACGTCACTTCAAAGCGTTCCCATGGCAACAGGGGGAAATGGCGGCTCTTGTGTGAAGTAAACGAACATTTTTCAACTTTCTGCTAATATATATATGACTTTTTTGCAACGAAAATGCGGGGATTATGAAATCATGCTAGCCCCGCATATTTTGCACACAGAAATAGGCAATTTACGCGGCGAAAGTGCGGCGTATTTGAAAAAAATGCGGCCCCCGCATAAATATGCGGACTTTGGCTGATTATGCGTTAAATCATGCGATCGCATAATCACGTTTTTCTGGAGGGACTGCTTTTAGATCTCCTATTCAGATGAGTGAAGCTTTATTGTCTTATTGCACCTTAGATCTCTTGAGTTCATTCTCAGGTGAAATCCATTCTTACAAAATGAAAGTAAAAGCGGCAGCCCCTCACGGACGACTGCCACGCACACACATAACAAAACGTAAACAAAACAACGTAAAATCCAGGCCAGGTCCTCTCTCGTCCTTCATCGGTGTCGCTCGTCCTTCTATGCCTCCGTGCTCCCTCATGAGAGGACTCGCGGTGTGTCTCATTCTCAATCACGCACACCGATCTCGCTCGCGCGTCCACCTCGCCACACTCCGGCTTTAACTACTGGACATTCGTCAGCGGTGCCAGTGCCACACACTCGCACCTTTCACCGCCGCCATTACTGAACTACAACTCAAACTAGCGCACGACATCAACGCCATCGCTCTCAGCCACGCCCTCTGTTCGCTGATTGGACCGTTAAAAAATTGTTCGGGAGAAAAGCTAAGCACATGCAGCAGTCCCAGACGGAGAACTGAAGGAAAATGAAAATTGAGCGGAAGTACATAGGAGGGCGGAGCCAGGCTACATTTATGTAGCTCTTTCAACAGATCCATGGCCATCCAAAGCGCTTTACATCTGGCCTCACATTCACCCATTCATACACCAATGGCGGTGTCAGCCATGCAAGGTCCACACTTGCTCAGGTGGAACCGGGGATTGAACCACCAACCTTCCGCCTTTTAGACAACCTACATGAACCACTGCAGCCCCAATTTATTAATTATAAATAGAAATTTTGGAGGCTGACCCTACCCTAAACTAACCACTACAACAACATACAGACAAACTTAAGCATACTATTATATAGATATTTTAAGCTTTTTGAGATATGTTCAATATGTCCAATCATCATGGCTTGACTTAGGCCTATGCGAGGTCAAGGTCTGGTCCAGGATGGGTACTGAGGGGGCACGGGTTTCCCTTCTTGGTAACACTTTATAATAACTACACGCTATGAAGCATTAGTTAAGCATTAGTAAATAGTTAATTCATCATTTATAAAGCATTAATAGACAGTTTATAAATACAGCTATAAATGCTTTATTCTTGATTTATAAGCATTTATATAATGTGTTTAATAATTGTATTTTCATACTTTATAAATGATCAATTAATAATTTCTAAATTAAGTATTACATTATTTACGAACCAGTTATTTAGGAGTTGTCAGTGGTTCATCAGATCATTTAGAAAGTGTAAGTAAAGGATTAATAAACTATCTAAATCTTATTATTTAGACATATAGTAATAGTTGCTCAGTTTGTTAATAAATGCGTTATTAACATGTATTTCCACTGTAATTCATGATTAATTCAGGTAGTTATAAAACATTTACTAGTTGTCAGTTAACTCTTTTTGTGAGCTCATCTTAAGTGAGGACTATTATTGCCTCGTAAAGCTTTTATAAAGGAGGTTTAAAGGCTCTGAACTGCTGTTCTCTAATGTTTTAAAGTTAGTACTGTTTTGACACTGCAACATATTTGATTATATTATTATTGTTTTATCTAAATTGTATGTGTTGTATTTTGGCACTCCTGTGTAATCCACAGGTACATTTTTATTCAGCAATGTTTACACTTTACAGAATGTAATTTTTATATCAGATTGCAGAGGCTTAGTTTCATTTGACTGCAGTTATGGTTTCTGGCGGTCTACAGGAATATTATTTGATATGACTTTATAGAGGTTTAATTTTAATTTGATATTAAGTTACTTTAGTTGTACAGTCTCCATTTTTGCATTTTGAAATAAATATTTCTATGTGTTGTGTTTGTTTCCTTTTTCTGTTCAGAAGAGAACCGAGCCTTTGTAAAAGCTTTACGAGGCATTAACAGTCCCCACTTTAGATGAGCTCACAGATATAGTTTACTGACAACTACTAAATGTTTTATAACTACTTGAATTAATCAAGAATTACAGTAGAAATACATGTTAATAATGCATTTATTAACACAGTTAGTAACGTACTAT
>CM042260.1:1642500-1750000 GCA_023566225.1 Romanogobio albipinnatus | reverse complement strand
GATAGATAGATAGATAGATAGATAGATAGATAGATAGATAGATTGTCAATGGATGGATGGATGGATGGAGATAGACAGACTGTTGAAAGATAGATATTTAGGCATGAAGGGATTGAACTCCTGCTGAACTGATTTGGAGGCGTGTCCTAATACTTCTGGCTGTATAGTGTAAGTCCTAAATGCGGCCACTTTGAACGGGTTAGCGCTTGAGCTCCGACTCCAGGAAGAAACGGCTGTCTGTGATCGGCCTAAGAGAAAAACATTCATAACCCCTGTGGATCAGCCAATCAAACACCTGTGATTTCAGACACAGGGATAGCATGAATTAACATGTTATTTTATACATTGCTAACATGGATTAACACATTGCTTGCATTAATTAGCATGTTGATAACATGGATTTGCATGTTTTTGCACAGTGTTAGAATGATTTAGCACACTGTTAACGTGATTTAAGATGTTGTTAACAAGATGAAACACACTTCTAGCATTCCATTGATGTTTATGCTAATGTTTGTGAACATTATTAAAGACCATATCTCTTTGAACAAACGTTCTATTAGCGTCGCTTGTTCTTCGCAATCATTCGTGGCAGCTTTGCATTCAGACTCGACGAGAAAATGTGTATTTTCAAGTGAAGTGCCTCCTCCAACACTGGGTTCGAGTTCTTTCAAATGTCCGATGCCATGTTTCCATGTGCACACCGGGAGCTTTGCATGCATTAAAAGATTAAAAGGCAGAGGAAGCCGATGCGTCCTCAAAGAGAGCGGGCAGTTGTGTGGACCAGAAATTCCCCATGGATGGGCACGAGATCAATACAGGATCTCTCTGGACCACAACGATGAGCGGCGAAGCTGTCTTCTGTGTCCAGCAGATGAACATTCATGTTGACTTACATCTCTCCGTCTTGGCGTGCAGTGAATCATTCTACATTTATTTAAGAATATCATTGAAATCCTTTGCATTGCATTTGATTTCTGAATTTAACCCATATTTTATCATTAGCAGAATGAGAAAACATTCATCTTCTTAAGTCTCGAAATCGATTGATGCCAGTCGGGAGGTGGACGGGTGCCAGGCTGGTGAAGGATGAATGGGTTGATGCTGAGTGTCAGTTCTCTTATTCCTGCTGTTTGTCCATCAGAGTCTTTCTGAATGTGCCCTTGTGTTTCTCCTACAGGTGTTTGGCAAGGCGAGACCAGACAGGAGAGCGGCGACACCAAAGTCACCCGACAGACGGGCGGCGACTCAGATGATCTCCTTCCAGATTGTGCAAATGTGCCAAGCTAAAAATAGGATGGCTTGGTAGATCTTGGTTTTGTAGGTCAGATTAGGACAAAATGGAGGACTGTCGCCAAGGCTCGGGATTCGAGAAAGTGCCAGATCTCATCTGATTATGATGTTTGGCCTTGCACCTGTGTTTTATAGAGGATCTTGTTGCCATATCGTCTTATTGTTCATTCCCAATGCAAATTATGCTGTCGTTTACCTCTGTGTCGTTCTAAACGGGTTTTATTGTCTTCCGTGAAACACAATGTGAGCGGATGATTTGGTCAATTACAACAGCAAGTCTTCTGAAGTCATGATAGTAAAAACAGATGGGAACTTAAAGGGTTATTTCACCCACGTCTGTGTTGTTCTAATGCCGTGTGCCCTTCTTTCTTTATTGGCACACAAAAGGAGGAATACAAATATGTTCTGTTCGTGCTCGTCCACATAATGGCAGTGGCATCAAGCTTTAAAAAACATGCATAAGTATCACTGAATAATCCCATGTGACACGTGCCTCCAGAGGCGTTTCACATGATTGTGTTCCCAAACACCAGCATCCCAAAGCAGGAGAACATGACAGCGTTTCTCGCGTTTCTTCTGAGACGCAATACATTTATGATGGAGGAAAAATGAGCCACAGTTTCTTCACGCTCAAAAATAAGAGTACAAAATTGTACCTTTTAAGGTACAAGTGGCCGTCACTGGGGTGGGACCCTTAAGGGTACATGTTTGTACCTCTAAGTCAGGGGTAGGCAAGTTCGGTCCTAAAGAGCTGATGTCCTGCAGAGTTTAGCTCCAACCCTACTAAGCCAACATAGTATAAAACTCATGGCTCCCAGCATGCATTGCAGCATTAAGTATGTCACCATTGTTGAGATTCATATGCTGATTCTTGATTTCTGTGTGCGTCTAAACCCCCCCCCTAGAATGTGTTTAAAAATCAGAATTCAGAATGTCTGATCTGTGGCAAGAAAGTATTGTTGGTGAATATTATTTATTAATAGTTTTAGTCAGTGATGACTTCAGTCAAACATTTTTCTTCATGACAATTTTTGTTTATGGCTTCTTTTGATTTGAACACTGTAACAAAAATCACAAACTCACATAAAAAGCCAAGAGTCAAACTGCCCAACTAAAGGAAACACTGATCTCCATAATGGCGACCAAACATTTTAACAAAAACATCAACATCTAAACCTCTGTTCATTCTCAATAAGAGCTTCTGTAGATGTCTTTCAGGGTTGGAGCCAAACTCGGCAGGACAGCGGCTCTCTAGGACCGAACTTGCCTGCCAATGCTTAATTGTAGGGGTAATTGTAATTGTAATCCCTAAGGACCAATTGTGTACCTTTAAAAGGTACAGTTATACGTTTTGTTCCCCCATGGAACAAAATTGTTCCTCCACTGTACCCTTTTTCCTGAGAGTGATCCCCGATTGCAGCGACTTCCATTTTTATTACAGATATTTTGCACCAATTTCCCAAGAAGTGATGGTTTTGTTCTCTTGAACACATGGGATGGAAACGTTGCTTTATTCGGAGATGCTTTATGCAATATTATAATTTTGTGCATGTGTTAAATTCACAATTTTGAAATTTTTAAAAATCGTGCCCTCTGGGAAGCTCTGAAATCAACTATAAAAGCATTGCATATCATATTCAATAACAAGCCAAAAGTTGTCATGTTCAAAATACAGTATCAGTTTTTCCGTCTTCATTTTGAATAGTATTGTTTTGTCATTTCAACTTCTTTTTGTAAAAATACTTCACGTGTCCAAAAACCTTTTGGCCCACTGCATGTAAAATATGCAATATATAATATTTTCCTATATACAGTATAGTGAAGAATAAACACAAGAACACTTTGTTCGACTGGAATAATTCCAAATAATACCCCCTCCACACACACACACACACACTATACAATGACAACTAAGATGATTATGAAATCGAGCAGAATCCCAATTCATTTTTCCTATGATATGCAAGAATGGTTTTAAGGCTCTCCATAAAAAGCATCGATCTAAACCAAGCGAGGAAGAGATTGCAGATAAACAAATGGATATGTGGTCTCAGTATCGACGTCCTCCCCCACAGTCTGCGCCGCGCGTCCCTTTGTAATTATAAAAGAGCCTCGCTTTAGAAAGAAGTTAAAGGCTGAAAACTGAGGCTCTCCTTTAAAGCCTTAAGTTCATATGACTCATCAATGACATTTACAGGCTAGAATGACATCGCTTTTTCCATTCTTTGAGCAAAGTACCTCGAGTCTATCATTTGACAATTTATTACATTTCCTTTCTAAACGTAGACCTCCAGAGAAATCAGAAATCCTTCCTGCGAAAAGAAATGGCTAAATCACATGCACGCTCAAAAATCGATTTTGTTTTATTTACAACAGAAGTCTAATTTAATATCTAAAGTGTTGCTCCCAGTTTTTTAATGACCCTATTCATTGCCTAGAGTTTCTGAAGACATTTGAACAATTATATATGCTTAAATGCACTCATATAATGCGATTAAAGCAGTGGTGCGATTGGAGCTTGTGTAAAGCAATGCTGTGATTATGTTAATTTGATTATGCTCATAATTAGAGTAATCATAATTGCAGTAAAATATCTGGAGTATTGCTGTTTACAGTTGAAATCACATTTGTTTGCTGTGCTGCTGCTGCAGACGACATAAAAAAGGTTTGCAGATTGATGTGTTTTATTGATGATTGCAAGTAAGTTTCTGACAAAATGAAGGAGGCCAGGCAATCTAGAGCTGGAGAGCATTTGCATTTGACACGGGCAAATAAAAACAGAAGCAACCAACCGACCGATTGCATTTGCATTGGGAAAAAAAGGTGCATAACATCCTTGCAAATAATTTCTACACTATTCTATTCTTTATTAAAAGGGCTGGTTGATTATGATTTGACTTGTGTAGCTTTAGTGAGTGTGTAGTGTCGCTGTTTGAGCATAAACAACATCTGCAAAGTTACGACGCTCACAGTTCAAAGCAATGGGAGATATTCTCTCTTACAGAAATCTCTTTTTAAAAGGACTACAATGAGCTTATTCACGAGTCAGTGACATCACTAACCCTAACATTTACATAACCCCGCCCCCAGGAACATGTGGAGAAGAGGAAGAGTTGCTGTAGTCGAGCTCGTCCGTCTTTCACATTTATTGATACAGTACGAACACAAACGCAATCGCATATCATAAAGCAAGATGACATATAACCGTAATTACACTAAACTATCCCTGTTCTCTCTTCATCAGCAGATATTATCTGGCTCATCTTACCCCACACCAGCGCTTTAGAGATTATCATGACAGAATATGCTAATCAATGACTTTAACTCATAAATTCATCAACTATCCCTTCAGAAACATCCAGTCTCATTTGTAGTCTCTTCTTCTGGAGTCTCTCCATCATTGACTCCGGTTTGAACACAAAAGGCTGAGCAGCTTCTGATATTTTCAGTGTGTGTGTGTTTGTGTGTGTGTGTGTGTGTGTGTGTGTGTGTGTGTGTGTGTGTGTGTGTGTGTGTTTGTGTGTGTGTGTGCGAGCTCTTGAAGCGCCGCCCTCTTCCTGAAAGGTCTGAGAATCATATTTCTTTATATAGTGTTGCGCTGTGAGAGGTAGGTATCAAACGGTGGATTGCTTCACAAATTGAGTCCAGGCAGTGATCAAGCCACTGGTTTCTTTTTAATCATCAACTTAAAACTTCAAAACTAAACAACTCTTCCAGCTTCTCTCTATATCCAGACACAGGCAGTCTCTCTGTTCTCAGCTCATTAACAGCTTTTCTCCTTCACTCGCAACAGCTGTGCTTCCACCGCGGAGGAACCTGGTAACTGTAGTCCAGGACAAGGGCGGCCATCTTGATTTGTAGCCCCCATTGCTGCAAGCACCTAGATGGCACATACCTTCCTTCTATGACACACCCTCTTATGATGACAAAACAGATTATCATTTATATTAATTTTCCACTGAATTATGAAATCTGAAGAGCTTGAAACAGTGTAAAGAGTTCTTCCATGAGTGTCTGCTATGAGTCAGAAAGCTCATTCGCTCTAGAGCTGTCAATCATAACTCCTGGCCTTCTGAATGACGCCGTTGTGTTAATTTCCTGGTTCTGAGTTACGCACATCAACAAGTGCGAGTACATTTCTACAGATGAGACATGAAGCCAAATAAATATATGATTATGATGATATACACCGATCAGGCATAATATTATGACCACCTTCCTAATATTGTGTTGGTCCCCCTTTTGCTGCTAAACGACCTGAACGTGTGCTGTGATGTTAGCAAGATGTTAGCAGCAGATCCTTTAAATCCTCCATGGATTGGACTTGTTTGTTCAGCTCATCCCACAGATGCTCGATTGGATTGAGATCTGGGGAATTTGGAGGCCGAGTCAACGCCTCAAACTCGTTGTTGTGCTCCTCAAAGCATTCCTGAAGCATTTGTGCTTTGTGGCGGCGCATTATCTGCTGAAAGAGCCACAGCCACAGGGAATACCGTCTCCATGAGAGGCTGGACATGGGCTCAACAATGCTTAGGTAGGTGGGACGTGTCAAAGTCACATCCACATGATGGAGGAGCCAAGGTTACCCAGCAGAACATTGGCCAAAGCATCACTGCCTCCGCCGCCACGCCTTCTTCCCATAGTGCACCTGGTGCCATGTGTTCCCCAGGTGAGCCACGCACACACACCCGGCCGTCCACGTGATGTAGAAGAACACGTGATCATCAGACCAGGCCACCTTCTTCCATTGCTCCGTGGTCCAGTTCTGATGCTCGTGCCACTGTTGGTGCTTTGGGCGGTGGACAGGGGTCAGCATGGGCACCCTGACTGGTCAGCTGGTCAGCGGCTGTGCCGCCCCATACGCCACAAACTGAGATGCTCTGTGTATTCTGAGCCCTTTCTATCAGAACCAGCATTAACTTCTGGAGCAGTTTGAGCTCCAGTAGCTCGTCTGTTTGATCGGACCACACGGGCCAGCCTTCGCTCCCCATGTGCATCAATGAGCCTCGGCCGCCCATGACCCTGTGGCCGGTTCTCCACTGGTCCTTCCTTGGAGCACTTTTGATAGAGACTGACCACTGCAGACCGGGAACAGCCCACAAGAGCTGCAGTTTTGGAGATGCTCTGACCCAGTCGTCTAGCCCAGGGGTTTCAAACTTTATGATGCCAAGGACCCCCAAATATGATGAACCTTTATGAGGGACCCCTTCCTAAAATCCATCTATTTTTATGTACAAAAACATTTAAACAGTTAGATAAATAGTTAGGGTGACATTATAAATACAACATATTGTTTCCCAACTTAAATTAATGTTGGATGTCTTAATATATCTTAAAACATTTTCAATTACATTATATTTGTATAAGCAACTTTCACAATAAATGTATGTAAGCAGCTTACAGCTTACTTACAACCCCAGTGAGTGAGATAAAGGGGACTATAGTGAGAAAAACAAACTAAAGATACAAATCAAACATATGCAATTCTGTAAAGTATACTGCAAGAAAGGAGAGAAACATTTAGAAATTAAACAGTTAGAATATTCAGTAGACTTTATACATTTGTGCTTTGTTTTTTTTATTCTTTGAAATTTTCTGGGAACCCCTTAGAACCTTCTGGAGGACCCCTGGGGGTCCCCGGACCCCTGGTCTAGCCGTCACAATCTGGCCCTTGTCAAACTCGCTCAAATCCTCACGCTTGCCCATTTCTCCTGCTTCTAACACATCAACTCTGAGGACGAAATGTTCACTTGCTGCCTAATATACCCCACCCACTAACAGAGATCATCAGTGTTATTCACTGGTCATAATGTTATGCCTGATCTGTGTCTGCATGTGTTTTTCATGAGGTTCGGGGTATATTTATATTTTTATAACAAAGTATTAGAAATACTAAGCAGGTGTAGAATTCAGTTTATTGTAAAACACTATAAATAATGCCTTAATGCCGCCTATGTAATCAAAATCCACTTTAGATCGCAGTCGGACATTATTACACACACTTGATGATGGTTTCTGTGTTGTACCAAACTTTATTGATCTTAATTTCCTGTTGTATGTTGTGCAGGTTAAAGCCAAATGGGAAAACCTATGAGATCCATGAGGAAAGATTATTCTCCGCCAGTGCCACCTATGTATTGGCTACAACATTGTATTGGCATTTTCTGCTCGACCTGCACTTTGCAACAACACAAACTTTTAGCATAAAAAGTTTCCTATAACAACGTCTGACACACACACACACACACACACACACACACACACACACACACACACACACACACACACACACACACACACACACACACACACACACACACACACACACACACACACACACACACACACACACACACACACACACACACACACACACACACACACACACACACACACACACACACACACACACACACAAAATAACTCATTGGACAAACTCAATTTAATTGAGGGCAGGTTTTCCATCCAATAAATATGTGTAGCCCCAACTCATAAAAAAAATGTGATTTGGACTGACAGTCTGAACGAGGCTAAAGTGAAGCAGTGAGATCTCTGTAGGTACAGAAGAGATGATCACACTCCGCTGTGTTTGCTTTCCTGTTCAGCTGGGAATGAAACACACTGAAAGTTCACACTGTGTACGACAGCCATCGCCGCCGCTGTGTTTATACAGCTCATCTGCCCATGTCGTGGAGGAAAGAGCAGGTCGTGTGTTATAATGAAAGGTAAACACTGGTGAACATTTTAATTCTGGCGAGAGACGCCGATAATAACGTTAATAATTTGGAGTGATTTGAGAGGTCATTGCCTGTCCACTCCACTAATCCATTTAATGAGCTTCAAACATCCCAGCAACTAAATCACAGGCGAAGGTTTTCACAGACCGCAAGGCAGGAGGAATCTCTTTTATAATTGTACAGCAAATCAACATTTCCTGTAATTATGATCAGTGCTATTTCAGTACTATATACTAAAACTCTCGGTTTGAAATGTTTTTTTTTTTTTCATTAGTTATTTTCTTTTTAGTGAAGTGAAGTGACGTGTGGCCAAGTATGGTGACCCATACTTGGAATTTGTGCTCTGCATTTAACCCATCCAAGTGCACACACACAGCAGTGAACACACACACCGTGAACACACACCCGGAGCAGTGGGCAGCCATATTGCTGCGGCGCCCGGGGAGCAGTTGGGGGTTCGGTGCCTTGCTCAAGGGTCACCTCAGTCGTGGTATTGAGGGTGGAGGAGGCGCTGGTTATTCACTCCCCCCACCAACAATTCCTGCCGGACCTGAGACTCGAACCCGTAACCTCCCGGTTATAAGTCCGACTCTCTAACCATTAGGCCACGACTATTTAGCTTAACTTTCAGTTTTAGTTTTTGTCATTTTAGTACTTCAAGGCCAAGGCAACATTTTTAATTTCTGTAAAAAAAAATTGTATCTAATATTTTTATTTTAGATGATTTTCTTTCAGCTTGAACTCAAAAACAATTGTTAATTCTTTAAAGGTCCCGTTCTTCGTGATCCCACTGTTCAAACTTTAGTTAGTGTGTAATGTTGCTGTTAGAGCATAAATAATACCTGTAAAATTATAAAGCTCAAAGTTCAATGCCAAGCGAGATATTTTATTTAACAGAAGTTCCCTTTCAAAGCCTACAGCGAACGGCCGGCTTGGACTACATCCTGGTACTTCCTTCATTAATGACGTCAGTAGAACAGACTAACCTCCGCCCACAAGAATACACGAAAAAAGGGGCGTGGTCTTGTTGCTGTCCCACGTGGAGAAGAGGACGTGTCGCGTTTGAGTGTGTTTGTCGCCATGTCGTCGAGACGCTGTTATTTTCATCCCGGAGTCAAATCACCTTTGTTTGGCTTTCCCAGGGACGCTGTAGAGATCATTGAGCGCATATATCTCCCCGTTAAGAGGCGTGACCTTTCCACGTGCGCTAAGCTGCTGTCCAATCACAACACAGGAACCGCTGGCACAATCAGAACTCGTTACGTATTTCTGAAGGAGGGACTTCATAGAATAAAGGAACTCATCAGCCGTTTTTAGGACAGTGAGAACAGCGGTGTACAGATGAGTACATTGTGTGAAAAATACTGTGTTTTTTTACACGTGAAACATGAACACATGTTATATTGCACACTGTAAACACAATCTGTGGTCCCCACATGCTTCAAAACGTCCACCATTGTGCCTGTACCTAAGCAGTCAAAAACCACCTGCTTAAACGACTGGCGTCCTGTTGCTCTGACCCCCATCATCAGCAAATGCTTTGAAAGAATAGTCAGAAACCACATCTGCTCTGTTCTCCCCCCCTCACTGGACCCACTGCAGTTTGCATACCGCACAAACCGCTCCACTGACGATGCCATTTCATCTACAATACACACTGCTCTCTCCCACCTGGAAAAGAGGAACACGTATGTGAGAATGCTGTTTGTGGACTACAGCTCAGCATTCAACACCATTGTGCCCTCCATACTTGACGGGAAACTCCGGGCTCTAGGCTTAAACAGCCTGTTATGCAGCTGGATCCTGGACTTCCTGTCAAACAGACGCCAGGTGGTCAGAATGGGCAGTAACATCTCCTCATCACTGACTCTCAACACTGGAGCCCCTCAGGGTTGTGTTCTCAGCCCACTCCTGTACTCCCTGTACACACATGACTGTGTGGCTACCCACAGCTCCAACACCATCATCAAGTTTGCTGACGATACGACGGTGGTAGGTCTTATCACCGACAATGATGAAACGGCCTACAGAGAGGAGGTGCACACTCTGACACGGTGGTGTCAGGAGCACAACCTCTCCCTCAACGTCAGCAAGACCAAGGAGCTGGTGGTCGACTTCAGGAGGAATGAGAGAGAACACCGCCCCATCACCATCGATGGAGCACCGGTGGAGAGAGTCAGCAGCTTCAAGTTCCTCTGTGTCCACATCACAGAGGAACTCTCATGGTCCGTCCACTCCGAGGCCGTTGTGAAGAAGGCTCATCAGCGCCTTTTCTTCCTGCGACGGCTGAGGAGGTTTGGAATGAACCGCCACATCCTCACACGCTTCTACAGCAGCACCATCGAGAGCCTGCTGACTGGCTGCATCACCACCTGGTACGGCAACAGTACCGCCCGCAGCCGCAAAGCCCTGCAAAGGGTAGTGCGCACGGCCAGCTGCATCATCGGAGGTGAGCTTCCCTCCCTCCAGGACATTTACGCCAGGCGGTGTGTGAAGAGAGCTCAGAGGATCATCAGAGACTCTAGCCACCCGAACCATGGGCTGCTCTCACTGCTGCCATCAGGCAGACGGTACCGCAGCATTAGAACACGCACCAGCCGACTTCAGAACAGCTTCTTCCCACAAGCAATCAGACTACTTAACTCCTGATCCATCAGGATCATAACACACACTGGACAGAATATCACTCCGCACAACCCACTGTAGATACACACACATTATATACACATTTATGTATCATTTATTATTTATCATTTATCATATAGCACCTATTGTACATAATTGGATCTCTACTGTGAATAATAATGTATACTGTACATTGTATATTATTATTATTATTATAGCTTAATGTATACTGTTTAATGTATGTTTAGTGTATATTGTTTAAAGTATATGTATATTGTAAGTATGTGTATATTGGCTAAAGCTGTGAGAACTACACTCACATTGTGTAAATTATTTATTGTTTATTGTAGAGTTTTACTGTGCTGTGAGTAATTGTGGGCGCATCAGATGTGTAATCTGTTGTTGCTTAAATGTTGTACATGTCATGTCGTGACTGCTATGTTGCTCGGAACTGCACCAAGAATTTCACCTGCTGTTGCACTTGTGTATATAGCTGTGTGACAATAAAGTGAATTGAATTGAAATTGAATTGAATTGATCAAAGCTTCAAAAACACACGAAGAACGGGACCTTTAACAGTTTTTAGTTTTAACAAAAATGTTAGTAGTTTTCACACTGCAACGTTCCCACATGGTCCTCTGCTGGTCATATAATAACGTGATATGACTTTAGGGGGACGTTCCATTTTGGTTATTCTATGGTCACACGGCAACGTTACAAAGAGGACATTTGGGACGCTAACAGAACGTTCCCACTATAGTGGAGCGGCTAAGTGATATAATCGTTCAGTTTATGATACAAGCGTGAAAATTGGCATGAGCAGTCTCCATGGGTCACTTGACAAGAACATTGTCCGAGCCACTTGAAATTTAAAGATGGCGGCCATTTTTCAAATGGCCGACACCTTAGTGCAGCAGTTAAGTGATATAGTGGTTTATTTGGTGATATAAGCATGGAAATTGGCATGAGCAGTCTCTGATGGTCACTAGACAATAAGCCACCCACAGCTACTTGAAATTTCAAGATGGCGGCCATTTTTCAAGATGACCACCACCTTAGTGGAGCAATTAGGCTTAAGAAATCATTTAGTTGGTGATACAAGCATGAAAATTGCCTTGAGCTGTCTCAAAGGGTCCTTTGACAAGAAACTGCCCACAGCAACATAAAATTTCAAGATGGCGGCAATTTTTCTGGATTACTGCCGCCCGCCATGTGGATCTTTAAATGGGTCATCAGGGTTCATTGAGGTAAGTTCATGCCTTATCCCTACACTTAGTCCGATCGTTCATCCAATGCCATTTATATCCCGTGCGATCTGTACACCATCCGGTTAACTAAAACCCCATTAACCTTGGCTCGGCTCTCCCGCGCTGGCACAACCTGTCAATTCAGGTGCGGCTATCTAACTGTTTTGGACAGCATTTGGGATATTAACTATACAATTAGCTGACATTGAACCCCACTCTGAGTTTAACAGCAGTGATATATCACCAGTGTGCCCTGCTAGTGCAGATATTCACTCTTCTCTAATCTATCAATAATCAACAAATCAACACAACTGTATTTTGATGCGTTAAAAGTTGTTCTTTAGAATAATCTAAAACATATAAAATAAAATCACACCAAATCGTCCTAAATGAAAAACAAAAAACAATACATTTCTATCGGAAAATTGATCTTTTGAGGATCCAGGGGTCGGCCATCTTGAAAATAGAAATTTCAAGTGGCTGAGAGTGTTTTCTTGTCAAGCAATCCTTAGAGACAGCTCAAGGCAATTTTCATGCTTGTATCACCAACTAAATGATTTCTTAAGCCAAATTAATCCACTAAGGTGGTGGCCATCTTGAAAAATGGCCGCCATCTTGAAATTTCAAGTAGCTGTGGGTGGCTTATAGTCTAGTGACCATCAGAGACTGCTCATGCCAATTTTCATGCTTGTATCACCAAATAAACCACTATATCACTTAACTGCTGCACTAAGGTGTCGGCCATCTTGAAAAATGGCCGCCATCTTGAAATTTCAAGTGGCTCGGACAATTTTCTTGTCAAGTGACCCATGGAGACTGCTCATGCCAATTTTCACGCTTGTATCATAAACTGAACGGTTCTGCCAAACATAAGCACTTAGCCGCTCACCTACTAGGGCTGTCAAAATATCTGAAAAGCTAAATTAGAAATTCTTTCATAAATATTAGCAAAATTCGAATTATATTCGAATTCTAAAGGTAATCTTTACATGTTAGATGGAAAATGTTCTGTATTGTCTCCTATGGCCACAAGAGGGCGCAAGCGAGCGCAACAAACAAATGTAAACCAAATCAAGCATCGCATATTTTATTGAAATGAAATGACATTCACTTTTTACAGTGGATTAACTTTTTTTAAACAACTGTTATTAAATAAAATATAATTTCATTAATGAGCATGTAAGAAAAATTAGGTAACAAAAGTGCATAAAACTGCAAGTGCATCAGTGCTTCAACAGGAAACGTAATGTGGACACAAAATAGCAAACGGACATTCAGAAACAATCCATTTCCACTCACTAAACATCTACATATTGCTGGTGAAAAACACCAAACAGTCAACTTGACCTGCAGCGAGTGCTGAGCGTTTTTTGGTGAGGTATGATCAAGTATTTCTTTGCCAGCTGCGCAATATGTGGATACATATAACGCTATACCGTATGATTTCTGCCACCAACTGAGAGGATTTTCGTCAGCAGACAGCGAATCTATCTTCTCTTTCATTTATATCCATCTCATGCTCCTAAGCCCTGATTGCCTTCTTCTGCTCTGTGTCTGACTGAACACGCCGTTGAACAGGTTGCCCATTTTTTAGGCCTTTTTACAGCCGCACCGCTGTACTGGATAAACAAACCGCGTCCGTTACGTCATCATCATGTCTCGCACGCCTATACCAAAAATTCGAATGCACAGTTTTTTTCATTCGAATGTGCTTTTTTTGTGTGTAAATTCGACGAATATTCGAAATTCGATTTTTTTTTTGACAGCCTTAGTTCCCACATGGTCCTCAAATAATAACGTTCCCAATAGGACTTTAGAAGGACGTTCCATTTTGGTTATGACCGGCTGGGAACATTCTGGGAACATCAAATTTCCAAATAAAATATGGTCCCCTAAACGTCCTGAATGTTCCATGAAGATCCGCCAAATAACGTCCCCCAACCCTCTGAAGAACTCCACATCATGACCGTTTATTGGAACGTTAACAGGCGATGTCCTTGACACAAGTTCAGAGAACAATTTAGGGAACGTAACATTCTAAACATTTTTGTGTTTTAAAACTATTTTTGTTCCTTTGTTATAAGGAAACATTCCATTTCATCATTCTTCAAACATTATGGGAATGTTACTTTTAAATGTTCTCGGAACGTTCTGAAACAAGCAGTAGTATTAAAACAATTCAGGGAACAATGTATAAAGAACATTTTGAGAACATTATTAAATACCAGATCATTTTGAATGAACCGTTTATTAACGTCACTGGAAGAATGTTGTGTAAGTACAGTTATGCCCCCTTTGCAGCAGGAATACAGCAGCTATACAGCATCAATGCTCATTTAGACATGATATAATTGGCCCATAATGGTGTGAAGGGACCTGTTATAAGGTCGGGGCCCGCGGCAGGGCCTCGTACACCAGCGGCTGCAAATACATACACTTTAATGTAGAAAGAATCTCTAGAAGGCTTTGTTGTTGACTCTTGTATCTACTACAAAGGATCTGCAATAAATTAAATCAGAGGTTACATTCTTTATATTTATCTGGCGCGGTGTATGTTTTTCCTGATGTAGTTGTTTCCATGGGAGTCTGGGATTTGAGAAAATAATTGCGCTCATATTTCAAAGGTAGCGCTCCCTGCAGCGATGGGAGGGGAAGCTTCAGGTGAGCAATCCTCTGGGTTCTGTCACTTTATCTGAGCGATTGTAAAGACAGAAGAGAAACGGAGGGGAAAAGCTAAAGAAGAAATGCACCAGCGCTCCCAGAATGGGCTCGACAAACACACACACACACACACGAGGGCAGAGCATATGGTTCGGCAGATGTGGGTCCCAAGGTGACACTGATCATTGCAAAGCCCGAGGTGCTCTCAGCATTTCTAATTATCAAGTGATCGCTGCCTTTTCAACAAGCCATTTCATACATTAAGACTCAAGCATTGTGATTCCTTCAACATCCCATGAGCCTCCTAACAATACCAGCCATCAGAGCCTGTGACATGCCGTTATTAGGAGAGGTATATTACTATATAAGACATCTATTATTCTGACCAGAGCTGAATTCTATTGATCAGAAACATCCAGTAAAACAGTGTAATATTCCTCCAGTGTAGATCAGCTGTTCTCTATGTGAATATATAGTAAAGCAGGGCCCGACGTTAATGCTTGTCCGCTGGTCCCAGAGAATTTTACTTGCCCGACTGGACAAGTGTCCTGATAAAACGTCATTAACAAAAAAATAACTAGGGAGGGATTCACCAAAATGCAAGAACGATTCTGCATTCATTAGTGTAAGTGGCGATCGATGGTGGATAATATATAATGTATAATGAACTGACAGTTGCGCTGTTGACGCTCGTGCAGCCTCTCGAGGAGAAATCGAAACAAATGTGCGCCGCTCACACAGAGAAACTCAGTTAACACACTGCAGTAAACATGTAGAAATGTGGAGTTTATTTATATTTATAACATGATAAACCACATTAAAGTTCCATAAACAATTATTAACGTCAAGTCACTTACATTTTAGATGCAATATTGAGTGTTTTTGTTCGAATTCAGCAGCGAAAATAGTTCCAAACAAAGATCACAGCAGAACCAGCGAACAGCGTGTTAGTGAATGATTCAGCGTTTTGAATGAATCGGTTGAATCAAAGATACAATTACCTGTTCATAAACGACTGCATCATTCCTGAATGAATCAGCCGTTTGAACGAATTGACTCAATGACTCACTCATTAAAACGGTCACCTGCCGCCACCTACTGGCGGTGTAGTTTCATGGTTAAACATTCTTTCCAACTTTTCTTATTTGTATATTCAAAAAAATATTTAAAATAATCTCATAACATTATTTAATGCAGTTGCAATTTTTCAGTGTAAATTATTTAATTTGATTGGTAACAGCCCTATAGTGTTGTCTTCTAATTTAATTTATTGATCAAATTTAAGAATGTAAAATGAAAGCTGAAGGATAGCCTATATTTAATAAGATTAGGGGGAAAATTGTAAAAATTTCACAAATATGCAGATTTAAATATGTCAAAGCTGATTAAACACTGGTGAGAATATTGCTTCAGAATACATTTTATTTACAACACACAAAAAAAAAATAGAATTTTTTCCGGACAAGTGAGTGAAGCACGTGAAAAAGCTTAATGTCGAGCCCTGAGTAAAGTGTCATTTATTGCTGTGATCAAAGCTGAATTTATCATCATTACTCCAGTCTTCAGTGTCACATGACCCTTCACTGATCATTCTTTTTTTAATGGAATTGAAAGCATCTTTTGTAATGCTATAAAGCTTTACTGTCACTTTTGACTGTCCTTAATTATTTAAAATAACTTCCTGAAGAAGTGAGATGTGTGAACCGCACTGCTGCTTGGAGTTATGTATGTGTGTAAACATATATGGAATTATTAGCAATTAAATCAATGAATCAGCCTACCATGTAATTAATTTAATGATCCACAGTTTACACTTCATCGACTGACACTTCTGTTTAGCTTTAGTTGCCTGTAAAGAGTCTGGATAAATTGTAAGAGTGTTCGGCCTGGCTAGTTCAGACGGGATCAATCAGACGCGCAGCCAAACATGAAATACAAAACAGCAAAATTCTTTATTTCACCATTCACGCAAATCACCTCGCCTCTGGAGATGGGATTGTCAGATGATCTCCGTGGAGGGTTTTCTTTCTTTCCTCAGCAGAGAAACCGTCTGTCTCTGTGTTTCTTTGTCACAGAACAAACTCCAAAGGCCTGCTGGTGAACGGGAAGCAAACTTGGCCAGGATGAACCGCAGACGGTTCTTATCACACCTGCCAAGCTGTTACTCTGTCAGCAAAAGTCCCAGAATCCACGGCTTAAATCCGCAGTGCTATGGAGTACGGACGGTAAATAAAGCACAATAAGGTTAATGGAATAGAACAGGGATTCATAACAGTGCTAATGTTGATGATGATGAATCAACAATGCTTAAAATATCTGGTGTGTAATTTTGGATAAAGAGTTAATCTGGTTATTGTCTGTCTAGCAGTGATTCTCAAGCCTCCTTTTTTATTATTTATTTAAATATATTGTTATGGAAGCTCGTTTCCGCCACAGAATAAAACATTTGTAAAGATAATTCTGACTTTACATCTCGCAATTGTGAGTTTACATTTCATAATTCGGAGGAAAAAAGGCATGTTTGAGAGATATAAAGTCAGAACGCACTTTATGGCATATTATACGCATGAACCCCCCACCCCATCCTACCCAAGAGCGTGTCATATACATGCCATAAAGTGCGTACCATATGCATGCCAAAACTCATTTTGCTGTATATTAGGGGTGTAACGGTACACGTATTCGTACCAAACCGTTTCGGTACAGGGCTTTCGGTTCGGTGCATGTGTTTCCGAATGCAATCTTGGTCCGACTTAACAGTCGACTTGTTTTAAGTGTGAAACACACTTCAGTCCGAGTTCCCACACAAACATATTAAGTATTCAGTCCATTTTATCACGAAATTCAATGCCGTTTTGGCGCTCTTTAATGTGGCGTGACTGTATAGGCGCGTCAGTTCAACTTCAAGCGCCGGCGCGGCACGCGAGTGAACACGATCATCACTTCCTAAAGAATAAACATAAATTAATATCTCTTAAGGTATGTTGAGGATACATTACAACTTACTGAAGTGTCCTCAGCTGTGAGTTCACTAGAGAAATCAAAGTTCAATCAAAAAATCAAAGGTGGACCCAGTTCCGGTGGTCTTTTAGCGGAGGAGGAGAAGGAAGGCACCGCGCCGCCCAGGCGCCCTGCTCTGACCGCACCGCCTGAACTCCGCGTGCCGCCCTGGCCGCCTGAACTTTTTGTTTCCCCCTTCCCTCTCTGGTCTGTTTCCCCCTTCCCTCCCTGGTCTGTTTTCCTCCCGCCCTGGTCTGTACCTCCCGTCCCGCCTTGGTCTGTCCTGCCTTGGTCTGTCCCTCCTGCTCTGGTCGGTCCCTCCAGTTCCGTCCTGCCCTGGTCTGTCCCTCCTGTCCCGCCTTGGTCTGTCCTGCCTTGGTCTGTCCCTCCTGCTCTGGTCGGTCCCTCCAGTTCCGTCCCGCCCTGGTCTGTCCCTCCTGTCCCGCCTTGGTCTGTCCTGCCTTGGTCTGTCCCTCCTGCTCTGGTCGGTCCCTCCAGTTCCGCCCCGTCCTGGTCTGTCCCTCCCGCCCCGCCCTGCCCTGGTCTGTCATCCCGGTCCTGCCTTGTTCTTGTGGAGCATCTGGAAGCTGCTCCTTAAGGAGGGGGTAATGTCACATGCCTGTCCTGTCTCGTGTAGCACATGTGGTGGTTTGTTATTTTCCAGTCTCTGTCTCGTTCCCACCCTCCTTGTTATCTTGTTATTGGTTTAATTTGCCCCACCTGTGTTCCCTCATTACCTGCCTCATTTGTCCCCTTTAAATAGTTCCCTTGTGTTCACAGTCCTGGTCGGTATGTTGTGATGTCTATGTCTCCCTTCTGTGATCCGCTCCTTCCCCTTTTTGGTATGTTGGTGTTTCAGTTATTATGTTGTTTGAATTATGTTATGTTTTCCCCCTTGTGGGTTTTTGTTTTGTGTTTATGTTTATTTTGTTAATAAATACCTTTCCCTGCACTTGAGTCCACTCACCAGTTTCATTTGTTTGGGGAAACGTGACAGCAGTGCGCTTTTACAAAACGTCTTTTGTTGTTCTGTTCAGTGGGCAGCAGTTGACCAAATACGGATGTGCACACACACACACTCACACACACACACTGCGACACACTCAAAAAAATCAAGAGGGAAGGATTATACTAAATCCAAAATTGAATGCTTTGAAAATCTATCATCTTAACACAGCATATCTCTAAATCTGTTCTGAATCCCTTATTCAATCTGGAAGGCACATATGAACGCTGTGCTGAAAACAGACTCATTTACAGGAAGGACATTTTGCTACTCAGACGTTTATTCCCATGCATAGAGGCGATTGCAGGATGTTTTTGCATAAAATCAAGTTGGGATTATCTGGCTAGAATGGGACTCTATTGTTTTGTGTATAGCCCTACTGTTACTGTAAATGTATTGTCACATGAGTTCAGTGCTGGTTCTCTAGTGCGTTTTTGGAAAGGTGCTCTGCATATTGAGGTTAGTATGGCCTCCAAAGATGTATTTAAAGGTGCAGTGTGTGGTTTTTAGCGGCATCTAGTGGTGAGGTTGTGAATTGCAACCGCTCACCCCTCCCTTTCGGAGCACATAGAGAAGTTACGGTGGCCGACACAGGACAAACATGTCATCGTCGGAGACAGCAGAGAGTGACTGGTGCTCTGTAGAGAAGTTTGTCCCTTTAGGGCCACTGTAGAAACATGGCGCGCGAAATAGCGCCATAACTGTAAGGGACCCGCGGTGTGTGTAGATACAAACGGCTCATTCTAAGGTCATAAAAACATAACGGCTCATTATGTAAGGTCTTTATGCTCCACTGAAAATATAGTTTTGTGCATTATATTGCATTTCTGTCAATTGATCCTCATAAATACTACATACTGCACCTTTAAAAAGGAAATTATTTAAAAACTTTAGTTTGAAACCTCTGGAATCATAAAATGAATTGTGATTCATTTAACTATTTTAGAACCAAGAATGTTAGAAACGTAAAGTGATCACTGTTACACTCAATATGCATAATACCATCCTAAATATACTATATAAAACATCTTTTTAGGGACATCTGATAGTTTTTATATTAACCTTTTTAAAATGAGTGTGAGATCACAACATTTGCATCAACGCCATCATTTGCCTGAGGGGATTTTCTCACGTCAGACAGCAACACATCAGGATGGTTTCCGGTCTGACAATGCCTTCGAGCGGAACTGCTCATCAATATATATCAGAAAAGCAGAGAGGATTTTACAGTAATGGGCACGTCCTTGAGTGCGCTTTTTAATATGCAAACTTGGTCCTCTTTAGTTATATGACAGACAAACTAAATGAGAGATTCTCTTTAGTTGGTTTCAGGATGAAAGATTTTGCTTAAAATGAATTATAAATGAGAAATTAGGACTTAAAGGGGCCATGAAAGGAGAAATCACTTTTTCCTTGAGCTTTTCGTCATACTATATGAATATCATTTAAGTTTCAGAAGTGAAAACGTCCTTGTTAGTCCAAAAACAGCTTTTATTGTAACCAAGCCCAGACAACGTCTTGTTGTGGAATGAGCCTGTGAAAGATCCGCCTCTACAGAAGAAGAGCAACGCCTACTTCATCATCACAACTTTGGCCCCGCCCACTGGAGTGTTAGTGAGATGACGAGGAGAGAAGAGCAATACAGGATCACTGGACTACAGATAACATTACCCTCCAAAAGATCCTAATGCTAGGAATCTGCTTATTTATTTTCAACAATGTGATGTTAAAAACTCCTGTAATAATCAACAAATCTCTTATTTGCATTGTGTTTGCACTGTTAGTTATGATAAAAGCATTCGTTAGAGTCAGGGTAGGAAAAATGCCTTTTATTTTTTAAATTATGACAAATTTTGATGTAAAAATCATACTAACATTGTAATATCTTTATAACGATCAGACAGTAAATATGTTAATACAGTAAATATAGTGTAAATATGCTTTCCATTGGGGTGAATGAAGTCTGGTTTCACGTTAGTGTCAGTGAACCGCCACTGCTCCGGTCCAGAGACACGACAACACAGAGCGGATCATGTGATTGAGTCACGCAGACCAGAAAACGTATTGGACCCATTCTATGAATTCTGCACAGATTGCTGTGTGCTATTTTAAAGAGATATGAAGAAGATTAGGAAGAGAAACGGTTAGAGATTAGGAGAAAACAGTGGCTTTACCAAGCTCAACGGCTCTGGCCGAGCTGTGATATAAACTAAAATGCTATTTTTAAAAAGGGGAGGAGCTGCTCGATATGTCCCGCCCTCTCTTCCTGTTTTATACTGTTGTCTGAGGTCAAATTATTACGTCCGTGTGGTTTTTACATGCGGTTTTACATGCATTTTTTTTTACATTCAGAAACATCATAATGAACAAGTAATAGGCTATGTTCTACCCTGGTTTTGAGCCACTCTCCTGGAACGCTCTGTTTTTATGGGCGTGCCGCACTGAAGACTTGGAAGTAAACGCCCACTGCTATGATTGGATAACAGTTTTGCATAATAATGAGTTTCAGCTCCCCTGTCAGTACACGTGAGGGATTGTTTTGAAAACTTCCAATGTGGAGAAACGGCAACCGGAATGATTCGCCCACAGGGCTCGCAAAATGTCTTTATCAAACAAACGCAATGTTTTATCTCTCATTCACCCACGAATAATATGAATGTTATTACTTGGCCCGCTCGATCGGTGGATATATCCGCGAACCGTGCATCACTAACACACACACACACAAAAGCAGCATCAGCAAAACTCCACTGCAGACAAATCAGCATGTTCAAAACTTCTGCAACATAATCAGTAGATTTCAAACCATCTGAAACAATGCAATACTATCACATTACTCACATAAGTGTGTTGCACCGTTCCTGTCGGATCCAATATAGAAGGCACAGCATTGTGTTTTAATCTCAATATGTCTGCAAATCCAGTCTTGACCTCTGTCTTGTTTACAAACGAATCCACGGTGAAATGAACATGCGTGCAATGTTTTCCCCACATGAGCTAGATATTCATTAAAAATAAAGTTCTTCCAAAACCAGGCACAGCGCGATATCTTGCTATCTTCGGCATATTTATTGCTCGGATCCGTTTAGCTCCACGAGTCGGTGGGCGGGGCTACAGAATGAAGTCATGGGTTGGCATATTCTGAGATCTCTCGTTTGCTGGGCCTGGTGTCAATAAAAGCTTTTCTTTGACTAACAAAGAGGTTTTCAGCTCCGAAACTTACAGGAAATTCTTATATCACGATTAACTCTTATATATCAAAGGCTCAAAGGGAAAGTTGATTTCTCAATTCATGGTTTTTGCCAACCTTCACATAAATGGGATTTTTTTTAACATTTAAAAAATGAAACATTCAGAAATAACGTTTTCCTAACGCTGGGATGACAAGGCACTTATCGATGGGGCTATAAAGGGTACATTAGTCAAAAAAGGTTTAAGTAAAGGTCCATTTCTTGCCCTGAGATGTCTGTATTCCAGGCACCTGCCCCACTCAGGTTTCATGTTCCCTGTGCCAGAGCCAATCAGTGTGAGCCGAGGCAGCTCTTCATGGCTGACGCTCACGCTCAGTTGACAGCACTGACCTTAATCACAGGCACAATGAATGAGCCAACATTTCCACCACAACCCTGCCAAGGATCTGTCGTTAGACATGTATCGCTCTCTGACAGCGTGTGTCCGTGTGCCAGCGCCCAACCTCTCCTCAAACAGCAGGTTTTTGCTCGACCTGTTCTGGCCTGCTTTACAGGATAAGGGTGAAAGTGAGGGGAAAACGTGGACATAAAGGAGGAGACAGGTTTAAGTGGGTCGCCGTGTGACATTTGAGTTGCGAGTAAAAGCATCATGACTGACTGAACCCAAGTTCACATTTTACACTTCACATGCACTTATGAACAATATTCAGTTCACATGGGCGATTGGGTTTTTATTACAGGGATTGTTATTTGTTCTGTCAATTTTACATTCAATTAGTTTTGCAATCCATTCTGTATTTTTAAAATATGCTTATGTCATGCTATTCGATTTTCTATTTTAGGAGGGAATTCACTGAGGAAATAAAAATCACACCTTCTTAAAATGTTGTTTATTTGCATGCAAGTTGTTTTACCACTAACATAATTATGCAAATGAGGAATTCTTGATGAATGCAAAAATGTGTGCTTCTCTGCTTATCTGCTTCTCAGAATTAAAATATACACTTACACTTTATTTTAATGTATCCCTGTTACAGTGTAATTATACATTTAAGTACTGAGTAATATTAATGTGGTTAGGGTTGGATTAGTTGCATGCAATTATGCCTAATTTATAGTTATTACTATAGTTAATGCATGTAACGTGTAACAAGGAAACATTAAAATAAAGTGTTACCAGATTAAGATCTACACACTTCGTGAAGGTTCGAGGCGACAACGCTAGGCCGAAAAGGAAGAACCTGTATTGGTACGCTTTGCCCCCGAAAGCGAACCTCGGGAGCTTCCTGTGTTGTGGAAGGATGGATACATGGAAATATACGTCCTTGAGATCTATGGTAACAAACCAGTCCTCGGACCTGATCTGTGACTCGATCTGTTTCAGAATCAGCATCTTGAATTTGAGCTTCCCTACAGAGTGACGCATCCTTCCATCCTTCTTTGGCACAGTGAAGTATAGGCTGTATAACCCCGACTCCCTGCTGGGAGGAGGAACCCTTTCTATAGCCTTCTTTGGCAGAAAAGTGTCTACTTCCTGTGTCATGGGTTGGCAGAACGGTCCCCTGAGGGCACCGACGGGAGACGGGCACTGTAGTATGAGGTGAACATAGTGAAAATGCCCTAATAGTCCTTATAAAGCACATAGTAAAGCCTTAGGGCCTTTTTTTCCAAAGCTACCTTGTTTGGTCCAAATTTTCAGACTTTTCAGTTTGGTCCGAATCAAAATGACAGGTGTGACACATGATCCCCCGGATCACAGTCCGGACCAAACAGATGAAATTTGGTCCGATGAAAAGAGGTAGTCTCGGTCCGGATCAAACTGAACAAAGGTTCGGTTCGTTTCTAGTGTGAAAGCATTTTCTGGACGGTTCAGACTTTCAGAGCATTTTCAGGAAGTTTCTGTTTATGTTTAAATATTATGTTATTTTTAAATTTCATCTCGGCTACATTGATTATGAAAAGTGAAAAGATGCTCAATATGTCATAAGACAGAAGGTCAGAAATGATTTTGACCACATCATTAAGTTTTGTTTTGTAGAAAGCATTTCTTTAAAGCGAATTTCGTTTTGCGTCAGGATTTCTTCTACAAAGTCCTCTTAGAAACAGTGATGGTCCTCAGATCCACCTTGCCCTTTGAGGACTTCACCGTAGAGCGATGCGATGAGCTTGCACACAGCTTGGGCTTCTCACGCCCAGCAGCCCCAGGGACCTGTGGTTTCTGAGGGAGGAACTGCTGGAGCGCCGCCCCTTGCTTTTTAGCCTCTCGGACTGACCCACTGCCATGTACGCTTTGCCCACCAATGCAGAAGTGGCTCTTAGTGGTTTAGGGGGCAGTGTCAGGGCTTTGAGGGACGATGCAGATTTAGCTCCAATCCTGCCATCTAACCATGGCGGAGATGCGCACCAGGCAGATCTGCTGGGGATCTCAATCAGGGGATGTTTTTCTGATGCGGTGGTGCTGCACCAGCCGGAGACTGGGTCTGAGGACCAGCATTGCTGAGGTGCATTCGACAGCGTCTGAGGACCTGCATACCACTGAGATCCAGGTCCCTGGCAGGCGGGAGGTGTCACGGTCCAAGGACCGAAGACGGGGCCCTAGGGCCAGCATCGCCTCTCGGGCGCTCCCTCAGTCGAGGGTAGGGCACACAGAGGCGGACTCCCGGGGGAAGTAGGAGTTCTATATCCCAATCGCAGTCAAAAAAAAAAAAAAAGCGTTGATGATGGGTCTCCTTCTTGAAGTAAGAATTGCATTGACCCTCACTCCTCTACTTCATCTCCCCAGGCGCTTCTTACATCCGGCCTGGGGTGGGCCCGTGATGATGATATTCTAGACTCGCCTGGCTGGTCTGTGAGAGTGCCCCCTCAGGATGGTGGTCGTATACTAGCTTGATGGCTGGTTTTTTCAAGGTTTGAATCACCGGAGGAGCGAGTGGTGAGTCCCCCTCGAGAAGGGTGAAACATTACTTACTATGTTTTTCAGGACCCTCTTTTGCTCTCCTGAGAGGGTTTGGGGGATTATGGAACATTGTTGGACATTGCAGGGCCTGCAGCTCCCCGTGAGTAAGCTGAGAACGATCTTTTTTGCAACATTATATGTTTGTGTATGATTGCCTCACTTTAGCTAGTAGAGAAAAACCGCCTCTCCGTGTTATCTCTCCCACTAATGTGGGTAGCTGAATTTGCGCTCTTGCCCATGGGCTTGTGGTGTGCGGGGGCGAGTCATGTTTTTCCTAGCTTAAAGTGTGAAGTAGCCGACGACCGGGTATGCAATTTTGCACAAGCTATAGTGAGATCTGCGCCCAGCCTTGCATGGCTTTGGGAATGGGTTTTTCGGGGCCTCGTTGTGTTTATATAAGGGGTGATCATATTTCTTTCCCGAGCCCTGAGTAGATCTAGTGCAGGCTTAGCGCCACACCACTTGGCCTAGGCTTCACTAAGGATGGGGGGCGTTTTCTTTAAAGGCAGGTATTGTCGCCCCGGGCTTGTCCTTTAAGTATAAGAACATGGCTTTGTTTCTGCATCCTTGATTCAGCCTCCTCTTATAACAGAGTCATCCGGCCAAGACCCGCCCCCTTCTCTGTGTTCTGGGGTTATTTAGTAATGCAGTCTAGGTATTGCAGCAGGGATAGCGACTCTGCCAGTGGTCGTGGGGCCGGGTTAAGCTTCTTTCGCTTGTGTGTGATTAGACTTTATGTTGCTGTAACCTGCCTTCCAGAGCTTGTGTGGCCGCCACCTTTTGGCGGCCCCCGGCCTCATCCTGGAGGATGGCACGGCCGGTGGGTTGCATATTTTATGGTATTTTCACCCTTGCTCTATGTCTTCTGCTCCACCTTCTTTAGGGCTCGGGTTGAGCTGAACATTGCAACCTTCTGCATGGCGGTTTTGCTCCCCTGAGGCCCGAGCATTGCCAACGGCTGACGCCCTCACATGATCGGCAGGCAGCTGTATGAAAAAGTAAGGTGGCTGCCCCGAAGCAGGTGACGTGATTTTTAAGCATTTGTTCGCTGAGTGCACGGCTATTGGCAATGTGATTAGGTTCATGTCTGTAGGCACTGCCCGTGAGACTGCGCCGTCATGGAGGCCCTCTAGCCTCTGGGTGCGGGCGTATGAAGGCCAGCTGGTTGTGAGTAGCCAGCTTGGGCAGTCTGGGCAGCAGAATCCAGGACAGGGAGTCTCGACATTGCGGCCCGTGTGGGCCTGGGAGGATTTTCTCCGTCGATGTCGACTTCAGCAGAAACCTCTTCAACTAGTAGGCCCTCTTTGGCCTCCTTGGGGATGAGTCCCCAGGTGATAACCGGATGTCCAGTTCTTCGTCAGCAGCAGACAGCTACCGTCAGCCCGGGTGCAGCAGCCAGCCTTCCTCTAACCGCGGTAGGGTTCATGGAATCTGCAGACCTCCTATTTGGAGGTAGGCCCTGCCAGGCCTCCCTGAGGGGTAGGCTCCCGTTGTTGGGTCACCTGGCTCAGGTAGTTGGCCCCGCCAGGCCTCCCTGAGAGCCTGCTGTGAGTAGCAGGCCTTGCCCGGTCTCCCCCGAGGGGGAATTCCTGTGCATTAGTCCCTCGACGGCTGGCACGAGCTGCTAGTAGGTGGTAGGCGCTACCAGGCCTCCTTAAGGGCCTGCTGTGGGGTAAGCAGGCTCACTTGACCTCCTTTGAGGAGGCGCTCCCGGGCTTCAGTCACTGGATGGCTAGCACGAGTTGCTAGTAGGGAGTAGGACTCACCTGCCTTCCCCGAGGGCATGTTCCTGATCACAGTCTGGACAGGTCCAGTCACGGTGTAGAGCTATAGCTAAGCGTCAGGTGGCAGGCCTAATTAAGCCTCCCTGGAGGAACGCCCAAAGACTAGCAGGCTGTAGGCCTCGCCAGGCCTTCCTGAGGGCGAGCTCCCAGTTCCCACTCTCTGTGACGGTGAGCGTGGAGTGCTAGCAAGTAGTAGGCCTCACTAGGCCTCCCTGGAGGCTAGCACGTTCTGCTATCAGGTGGTAGGCGCCGGGCCTCCCTGAGATCGTTCCCCGGTCCCCAGTTTCGGTAACAGATGGTAGCATGGGTTGCTAACAGGTAGCAAGCTGCACAGGGCTTCCCTGTGGGATTCACCATTGGGTAGCAGGCTTCAACCTAGCCTCCCCTGAGGGCACGTTCCTGGCTAGGCCGCCCTGAGGGGGTTCCGGTTCCAGTCACTGTGACAAGCTAGCTGGACCATTAACAGGTCTTACTATCAGGTGGTAGGCCTCGCCAGGCCTCCCTGGGCGCGAGCCCCGGAGTTGGGATGCTTGGACAGCTAGCTTGGTCGGCTGTCAGGTGGCAGGCTTCCCCAAGCCTCCCTGAAGGAACGAGTCCCGTTGGCTATTAGGTGGTAGGCCTCACTAGGCCTCCCTGTCACAGTGAGTCCCATCTTACAGCTACCTCGACGGCCAGCTCGACTGCTATTGGGTAGTAGGCCTCATTAGGCCTCCCTGAGGGCGAGCTCCACTGTTTGGAGGCGTGAGCAGTCAGCACAGGTTACCAGGTGGAGGCCCCTTCTGGCCTCCCTGGGGAACAAGTTCCCTAGGCGGGAACACTTAACTGGCTTTACACTGACAGCTAGTGGTCACCTGCTATCAGGCTCTGGTTTCTAGCCGGTAGCACTTGAAGGCAGTGTTCATTCCCTAGCATGACGAGACAACACTGCTGCTATGCGGTCCCTACAGGACCAGGGACTTGCATAGGTCACCTACAGCATGGTTACCTACCAGGCAGGCTTAGGAGCTCCTCTCAAGTGAGTCTTCTGTGAGCTTACTGCCGCTTGACACTGATCCGTCGGTTGTAGGCCCCTCGAGGCCTCCCAGCTCGGATCAGCCTGTAGGCCTTTTCGGCCTCCTGAGCAAGTTTTAAAATAAGTGCTTGGTAGATCCTAGGATTGAGCGGCTATACTCCCCTCGCTAGCAAGGGTTAGAAAGCACTTCGCTGAGTGCTGCTCTCCAGGATAACCCGTCTCTGAGATCCGGCTGGAGGAGGACACTGCCATTTCGCAGTACCTCAGTGGGATGTCTCTTCGGAGCGAGTACCAGAGGCTCTGTTTTCAACAGACAGGGTGGGCCAAACCTATGTGTCCCACATAGAGGTCGCTAGGTCAGGCCTCCCTGGTGGCATTCGGTGAAATTCTTCCCGAATAGTGACTGGCGCGGGTTCCCTCGGGTCCCCTAGCCACGTTCCCTTAAAGAAGATGATTCTGATTCATCTTCTAAATAATGCCGCGAGTAGGGCTCGAGGAAGTGATGCAGCCCCTGAAGTGAGACACATGGAAATACTGCAAAATAATAATAACACGAGGAAATAACGTTAACATTTCGTCTCGTCTTGGTCAACGAAAATGAAGAGACATTTTAGCATAGTTTTATTTTGTAAACCACATTTAGTCTCGTTTTTATTCGTCAACAATATTGTATTATACATTTAATTCTAGTCATCGTCACATGACTAGCATTTACGTTGCGTCTTGTCTTGTTTTCGTCGCGTGATAAAGGTTCGTTGACAACGATATTCAGTCATAATTTTCGTTGACGAAAGCAACACTACCTGGCAGGTGATGGCAGAGAAAAGGCAGAGCCGGTCTCTAACCCCTCGACTGAAGCAGCTGCTCTGCCTCCCACACAGCTCTGTTTTAGCACCTGTTTTAACTGGATTGCAGGTGGCTAGTGATCACGCAGTGCAAAAGTGCCACTGAATTCACCAGGGGCGATTCTAGGATTTTTATTTTAGGGTATGAAAAAAAAAATGGTAAGACTTTAGTTTAGGGTCCAATTCTCACTAGTAACTAGTAGCTTATGAGTATGCATATTAGGATAGTGGCTGTTTATTATGACTTATAAAGCAAATATTAATGGCTTATTCTGCATGACCGTATTGTACATCCCTTAATCATACAATGTATGATAATTGGCCAGTTGATAATACCGAGAATATCTAAATCAACTGCAGGCGGTCGATCCTTTTCCTATTTAGCTCCTAAACTCTGGAACAGTCTTCCTAGCATTGTTTGGGAAGCACACACACTCTGTCAGTTTAAATCTAGACTAAAAACACATCTCTTTACTGTGGCATACACATAAAACACTTTTTCAATGAAATGATTGTTAGGCTGCATTAACTAGGTCAGCCGGAACCGGGAACACTTCCCATAACACCTGATGTACTCGTGACATCATCAGAAGAATGGCATCTACGCTAATGCTAGTCTCTCTGTTTATCCTGAGGTTTACTGCAGTCAGCCGGATCCGGGCCGTATCCAGATCAGATGCTGGACCTGCGCCCAGAGAAGACCAACGTATGACCCTGAAGTGTCTGCAGAGACCGTGTGAATTAGACTCCCCCTGAAACTGCCTCATCGACACGGCATCCTCAATAAACCCGTCACCAGTGTGATGACTCCGATTGTTCGAATATTACAATTAAATAATACTTACATCGATATGTCATCCGCAATAAACCCGTCTCTAGCGTGTTGCCTCCGGTCCTTCTAATATTCCGATCTATTATGACCTCTGACCTGTAAAGTTGCCAGAATAATAATAATAATAATCATACGCTGTTTGTTAATTGGCCAGAGGAGAACTGCCCCCCCGACTGAGCCTGGTTTCTCCAAGGTTTATTTTCCTCCATTCTGCTCCTGATGGGGTTTTGGTTTCCTTTCCACTGTTGCCTCTGGCTTGGCGTGCTCAGTTGGGGACACTACATTTTTCAACTAAACATCGAAATAAATCTAATTAATAAACTAAATTAACAATATAAACTAAATTACTGATCTAATTATTGATCTAAAGCCCACACTGTCACCGTATGGAAATTGAAATGAACTGATGACATCAAATGGCTATACAGCTTAATACAATTCTGCTGCATTATTTTCCTGTTTAACACTGTAAAGCTGCTTTGAAACAATCTACATTGTTAAAAGCGCTATATAAATAAAGTTGACTTGACTTGGCATGTAGGCAGGTTTATAATCACTGAGATCCCAAATGTGAGGTAGTTCTGAGGCTTGCTGCCCCGAGAAAATGTTGATTTCCATGATCGACAATGTTCTGAACGCCAAACAATTAGATAACAATAACTTGAAAACCATGTCAGTGGGCAGATATGACTGATAAAGTTTTTCCATTTTTGTCAGTGAAGACAGTAAACATGTGTTTAACTGATATTTATATGCTTTATGAATCATTTTCGAAGGCTAACAGGAAAGCTAGGTAACTAAATGTAATAAATTAATTCACAATATGCACACATTCATTTCTAATCTTATGCCTAATCTGAAGAAAATGGCTTTGTTAATATTTCTTGTTTGTTAATTATATTATAAATGACATTACATAGGCCTATTTCAAATCAAAACGGCAAAATTAGACAAAAGTTTATTAATTTGGCTGAATATTTTTGTCATTTGTTAAACATTTTCGTCAAATATGAAACGTTTAGTTTAGCTTCATATCTCTCACTTGACGTCGAGTCGCGCTGCTAAAGTTGGCGCTTCTGTGAACATAAAGCCCGCCTACTCTGATTTGATTGGTTTTCTCAGATATGTTGACACAGACCAATGAGAGCTCAGATCAACACACACGCCTCTGCTTCTGACCTGCGCTCTGTTTGAAGAACACACTGATTAAAAGACGAAAGCCTCCCGCCAGTTTCATATGTTACAAAGGTTAATCACACATTTTTAGAGGGGCTGGACAGAAGTTTAGAAGTCCTAAAAAGGGCCACCCATGGAATTCACCATCACAACACACATTACCCACAGACACGAGAAGCCATCAGTTCTCTTTTTCTATTCAGCATGACAGATTTCAAAGAGATTTATGAAGAACTGCAGCTGAACAGTAAAAGTCACCCAGACTTTTATCATAAGTTTCCTTCAGCGCTGGAGCCACGGGTGACTGAACTCCTCTGTGAGTAAATAGCTAAAGGGGACTTTTAGTGGCGTCAGAAGGATTACTGAAGGTAACCTGAATAAATCAAATCTGAACAGTGGAACAAACTCAACTCTCACCATCGAGCCATTGTCACTGTGCCTAATTTTTTCAAGCACACACACATTTATATTCAGACACACAAAGCAGCCCATAGTTCATATTCATGTAGGTCCTTCCCTCCCTTGTGTAGTTAAATGACCTGTTTCACTGCTTTTTGTAAGGTATGAGAATATGGAAATGCCAGAGGACTCCCTCAAATAAAAGGTCAGCTGCGATCCATCATCCTGTCCCGGATTCTAATGCTTCAAGTATCTGGAGGGTTTTGTTTAAAAAAGAGTAATAAGGTGTCCAGGGACTTCGCCTTTTGTGGCACATCTAATGACAAACTTTATTATAGTGAGGCCTGGGATCTGTTATGCAAATATGGAATGACACCATGAATCAGAGTGCATGTGACACTTTCCTGGTTTGTTTGTAATTCTCATTAGATCTTCACCTGCTCTCCGCACTCATGTGTTTCCTGACCAGGTGCGATGCGACTATTAGCCATTTTTTTGGTGTGGCTTTTCCGGACGGCATCTCCTTGTCCATGTTTGGTGTTTAATATACATCATGAGCAGTATTTAGGTCAAAAGAGTCTATTCATATGATGCTTAAATATAGCAGTTTCAATATTTACACTTTCTTGTCAACTAAAATGAGCTTAATTTCCAGAATAGGTCATGTTTTGTATCATCTGAAACTTATATAATGCACTTATTACACCGAAGACACACGTCAAACTAAAATACCGTCAAACAAACAAAGACAAATTCTCATTTTAAGTCGTAGAGTTGAAAAACATTTTGGGAAATAATTGGCAAAATGCTAATTCATGCTAACAAAATACTAAAACATGTTAGCAAACGTGCCATGGCATGCTACCAACTAAAACATGTTAACAAGCTAATTCATGTTAACAAAATGCTAGCAACATGTTCATTCATGCAATGTTCATGACATGCATGTTAACATAATGCTAAATCATGCTAGTAACATGCTAATTAATGGTAACAAAATGTTAAAACACGCTAGCAAAACATGCTAATTAAAGGTAACAGCATTGTTAAATCATGCTAATAATATGTTAATGCCAGCAACATAACATATTCGCAACATGTAATGCCAACAACATGCTAGTCATGTTAACAACATTCTAAAACATGCCAGCAACATGTTCACTAATGTCAAAACATGTTAACAACATGGTAAATCATGTTAGCAGTATTCTAATTAATGGTAACAACATGATGAAACATGGTAGCATGCTAGCCCATGTTAGCAGCAATGACAAAACATGTTAGCAAACATGCTAATTCATGTTCACAAAATGTTAAAACATGCTAATTAATGGTAAAAGCATGTTAAAAACTGTTACCAAATTGTTAAACCATGCTAATAATGTGTTAATGCCAGCAGCATGCTAGCAACATGTTAAATAATGCCAACAACATGCTAATTAATGTTAAATCATGTTAGCAAAATGCTATTCAGACTAACAACATGGAAAATCATGCTAGAAAAATGCTAATTCAAGCTAACAATGTGTTAAATCATGCTAGCGGCATGGTAATTCATACTGGCAAAACATGTTAAATTTTGTTAACGACATGCACATTTATGCTACCAATGTGTTAAAACATGCTGGCATCAGCAACATGTTAAATAATGCCAGCAACATGCTAATTCATGTTAAAACATGCTAGAAAAATACTAATTTATGTTAACAACAAGCTAAAACATGCTAGCAACATATAAAAACATGTTATCAAACATGCTAATTCATGCTAAAACATGCTAGCAAAATGTTAAATCATGTTAACAAAATGCTATTGAAACTAACAACATGACAACAACATGGTAAATCATACTAGCAAAATGCAAATTTATGCTAGCAATATGATAAATCATGCTAGCGACATGGTAATTCATGCTGGCAAAATGTTAATTCATGTTAAAACATGCTAGAAAAATACTCATTCGTGTTAACAAAATAAAACATGCTAATTTGTGTTAACAACAAGCTAAAACATGCTATGTATGCTAGCAATGTGTTAAAACGTGCTGGCATCAGCAACATGCTAATTCATGTTAAAACATGCTAGAAAAATATTAATTTGTGTTAACAAGCTAAAACATGCTTGAAACATAAATTTTTTTTATCAAACATGCTAATTCATGTTAAAACATGCTAACAACATGAAAAAACATGTTATCAAACATGCTAATTCATGCTAAAACATGCTAGCTATGTGGTAAATCATGCTAGAAATGTGTGTGTTCCCTTGCTATCCCAAACTTCAATTTGAATACAATTCAAACTTTAAGCTTGTTTTTCAGACAGCACTCTAAAAAATGCTGGGTTAAAAATATCCCAAGTTGGGTTGAAAATGGACTAACCCAGCAATTGGGTTGTTTTAAGCAAACATTTAACCCAACCACTGGGTTAAAACAACCCAATTGCTGGGTTAGTCCATTTTCAACCCAACTTGGGATATTTTTAACCCAGCATTTTTTAGAGTGAAGGCTTTCAAGCTTTACTCATCTAGTTAAAAGGTTGCTACTTGTTTCAGGACGTTCAGAGAACACTCAAAATGAACATTCCCATAATGTATGGATGATGATAAAAAGGAATGTTTCCTTAATGTTCACATAACCAAAAAAAAGATTTAGAACATTCATAAATAACACAAAGGGAACATTATCAAAACGTTCTTAGAATATATGTTTGTTAGCTATAGTGCAGCGACTGCTTTAGGAAGAGCTTTCAGAGTCTGGGGTAGGGGTGTCGCAATATACCGGTATTGGCGATAACCGTGATATTCAAAGCACGAAATATCGTTGCAGCCATAAAAATGGTTCAGCTTAGTTTTTAATGTCAAATTAGTTATATTTCGTTTCGTTTATTTATTAAGTTAATTTAGAAAAAATGTTTGGAGCAATATTTGTTTGTTAAATTAAAGTTTTTGTTTTTTAAAGTAGGCTGACCAAGTGGCCGACAGTGAGTTAACCACTTGTTTGATCAATTTATCCTCTCAAATCAACTCTTGACTTGTCTTTCCTATAATAAAATCCATAGATATAAAACACATCAAGCATATAACAATGTTAGTTTAAATGTTTACTATCACCACCACAGTAAAAACGCATTTCTGACAAACTGAGGCAGACACAGCTCATAGCTTGCATCGGCGCTTGCGAACGAAATGGCCTATACAATCTAAACTAATAAACAAAATAAAAATAAAAAAAACATGTAAGGTGTCTTACCTTACACCTCTCCGCAAAATGAATATAAATCTGATCTTCAATGCCCGCGCCGGCTATACAAATTCAGTTCACGTCAACGAAAGCTAAATATTCGAGCTGACCGAAAGACCGACCTAAGCACTGCAAGAGCATCTGAGACTTAGGCTACTTTCAGTTTCACTGGCAGCCGTTTGCGTGTTTTTCTTGTTTTTCCTTGTGGTGCCCCCTCAGCACTTGGTGCCCTAGCGCAGCGCGTGATGCGTGTGGTCGGAGCGGCGGCTCTGAGTGATCGGATTTAAATCCGCCTCGAAAGAATCTCGGAAGACATTTACTCCTGATCCCTTCACAATGTTATAGATATCTGATCAGAGAAAACAAATGAAGTGAACGGGTGTAAAAAAGACCTTAACTCTTGCAGCTGCGCTGAAGGAACGCTCACTTCTGCTGCTGCTGCTGGCGCGGACTCTAAACACCAGTCAGAGCACGTCTGACTGTCTTGAAGGTCGTGGTAGCATGGGCTCGTGTTGTTTCCACCAGTGCAGCACATCTCAGTTTCTTTTAATTAATTAATGTCTATGGCCCCACTTTATATTAGGTGGCCTTAACTACTATGTATTTACATCAAAAAATAAGTACAATGTACTTACTGTGTTCAAATTGTATTGCAAAACACCTTTGCTGATATTGAGGTGGGATATGGGTAGAGTTAGGCACAGGTGTGGTGGTATGGGTAAGTTTAAGGGTAGGGTTATGGACAGGTGTGGTGGTGTGGGTAAGTTTAAGGGTAGAGTTAGGGACAGGTGTGGTGGTGTGGGTAAGTTTAAGGGTAGGGTTAGGGACAGGTGTGGTGGTATGGGTAAGTTTAAGGGTAGGGTTAGGGACAGGTGTGGTGGTATGGGTAAGTTTAAGGGTAGGGTTAGGCACAGGTGTGGTGGTATGGGTAAGTTTAAGGGTAGGGTTAGGGACAGGTGTGGTGGTGTGGGTAAGTTTAAGGGTAGAGTTAGGGACAGGTGTGGTGGTGTGGGTAAGTTTAAGGGTAGGGTTAGGGACAGGTGTGGTGGTATGGGTAAGTTTAAGGGTAGGGTTAGGGACAGGTGTGGTGGTATGGGTAAGTTTAAGGGTAGGGTTAGGCACAGGTGTGGTGGTATGGGTAAGTTTAAGGGTAGGGTTAGGGACGGGTCTGGTGGTATGGGTAAGTTTAAGGGTAGGGTTAGGGACAGGTGTGGTGGTGTGGGTAAGTTTAAGGGTAGGGTTAGGGACAGGTGTGGTGGTATGGGTAAGTTTAAGGGTAGGGTTAGGGACGGGTGTGGTGGTGTGGATAAGTTTAAGGGTAGGGTTAGGGACAGGCGTGGTGGTATGGCTAAGTTTAAGGGTAGGGTTAGGGACAGGCGTGGTGATATGGCTAAGTTTAAGGGTAGGGTTAGGGACAGGTGTGGTGATATGGGTAAGTTTAAGGGTAGGGTTAGGGACAGGTGTGGTGGTGTGGATAAGTTTAAGGGTAGGGTTAGGGACAGGCGTGGTGGTATGGCTAAGTTTAAGGGTAGGGTTAGGGACAGTCGTGGTGGTATGGCTAAGTTTAAGGGTAGGGTTATGGACAGGTGTGGTGGTGTGGGTAAGTTTAAGGGTAGAGTTAGGGACAGGTGTGGTGGTGTGGGTAAGTTTAAGGGTAGGGTTAGGGACAGGTGTGGTGGTATGGGTAAGTTTAAGGGTAGGGTTAGGGACAGGTGTGGTGGTATGGGTAAGTTTAAGGGTAGGGTTAGGCACAGGTGTGGTGGTATGGGTAAGTTTAAGGGTAGGGTTAGGGACAGGTGTGGTGGTGTGGGTAAGTTTAAGGGTAGAGTTAGGGACAGGTGTGGTGGTGTGGGTAAGTTTAAGGGTAGGGTTAGGGACAGGTGTGGTGGTATGGGTAAGTTTAAGGGTAGGGTTAGGCACAGGTGTGGTGGTATGGGTAAGTTTAAGGGTAGGGTTAGGGACAGGTGTGGTGGTATGGGTAAGTTTAAGGGTAGGGTTAGGGACAGGTGTGGTGGTGTGGGTAAGTTTAAGGGTAGGGTTAGGGACAGGTGTGGTGGTATGGGTAAGTTTAAGGGTAGGGTTAGGGACGGGTGTGGTGGTGTGGATAAGTTTAAGGGTAGGGTTAGGGACAGGCGTGGTGGTATGGCTAAGTTTAAGGGTAGGGTTAGGGACAGGCGTGGTGATATGGCTAAGTTTAAGGGTAGGGTTAGGGACAGGTGTGGTGATATGGGTAAGTTTAAGGGTAGGGTTAGGGACAGGTGTGGTGGTGTGGATAAGTTTAAGGGTAGGGTTAGGGACAGACGTGGTGGTATGGCTAAGTTTAAGGGTAGGGTTAGGGACAGTCGTGGTGGTATGGCTAAGTTTAAGGGTAGGGTTAGGGACAGGTGTGGTGATATGGGTAAGTTTAAGGGTAGGGTTAGGGACAGGTGTGGTGGTATGGCTAAGTTTAAGGGTAGGGTTAGGGACAGGTGTGGTGATATGGGTAAGTTTAAGGGTAGGGTTAGGGACAGGTGTGGTGGTATGGCTAAGTTTAAGGGCAGGGTTAGGGACAGGTGTGGTGATATGGGTAAGTTTAAGGGTAGGGTTAGGGACAGGTGTGGTGGTATGGGTAAGTTTAAGGGTAGGGTTAGGGACAGATGTGGTGATATGGGTAAGTTTAAGGGTAGGGTTAGGGACAGGTGTGGTGGTATGGGTAAGTTTAAGGGTAGGGTTAGGGACAGGTGTGGTGGTATGGGTAAGTTTAAGGGTAGGGTTAGGGACAGGTGTGGTGGTATGGGTAAGTTTAAGGGTAGGGTTAGGGACAGCTGTGGTGATATGGGTAAGTTTAAGGGTAGGGTTAGGGACAGGTGTGGTGGTATGGGTAAGTTTAAGGGTAGGGTTATGGACAGGTGTGGTGGTATGGATAAGTTTAAGGGTAGGGTTAGGGACAGATGTGGTGATATGGGTAAGTTTAAGGGTAGGGTTAGGGACAGGTGTGGTGGTATGGATAAGTTTAAGGGTAGGGTTAGGGACAGGTGTGGTGATATGGATAAGTTTAAGGGTAGGGTTAGGGACAGGTGTGGTGGTATGGGTCAGTTTAAGGGTAGGGTTAGGGACAGGTGTGGTGGTATGGGTAAGTTTAAGGGTAGGGTTAGGGACAGGTGTGGTGGTATGGGTCAGTTTAAGGGTAGGGTTAGGGACAGGTGTGGTGGTATGGATAAGTTTAAGGGTAGGGTTAGGGACAGGTGTGGTGGTATGGGTAAGTTTAAGGGTAGGGTTAGGGACAGGTGTGGTGATATGGGTAAGTTTAAGGGTAGGGTTTGGTGTAAGGGAAGTGTCAACTGTGTAATTACAAATGTAACTACAGAAATTAATTACAGATGTAATTACATACAGGTATTTTTTTAAATGTAAGTATAATGTAAAAACATGTATGCACACAATAAGTGCATTGTATCAAATGATTAATTAAAATGTTAGTACATAGTAGTTAAGGCCACCTAATATAAAGTGGGCCCATGTCTATTTTGTCTATTTTTGTATTTGCAATCTAGTCATGGCCAAAAACATTTATGTTAATATTTATTCATCATACTGTTGAACTTGACAGTATGTTCTCTCTTGTTATTTCATAGGGAGCTTCAAAGAAGATTTATCAGTAACAGAGTATTAGTATCCAATTATGTTTGTTGGGTAAAAAAGAAAAACTAAATAAACGAAGTAAAAATTTATTTGATAACTTTCCCCTCCAAGGTTTCTATAGATATCGCGATATATCGATATTGTGATTTTTTTTTGGCCACAATAACCATGGAGTGAAGAATATAATATTGTGACAGCTCTAGTCTGGGGAGACAGAAATCGTTCAAACCACCTTGAACTCACTTTTGCCTGCCAATGTTCCTTGTAACCGACTTCCAAGTTTCTTACCAGCATTCAATCAATTTTAAGCCAAGATCTCAACGTACAGATGCACATCCGCATGAGCTGTACAGTCGTGTTTCGGCGACCAGTTTGCTGATGCTGGAAGTCTCTCGGGTTTCTGTGGCAACCGGAAAGTGACCGAGAGCTCATTTGCATCAGCGCCGTGCCTATTAAGCTTTACAATGCAAGTCCAAAGGAAGCAATATTATCTTTTGGGTTTGCCTTTAATCCTATTCCTCAGTAGGGCTCAGCGTCCTTGCAATCAGCCGGCACTCGCCTCAATCTAAACCAAACAAAGAAGCTCCAATGATTCGTCATCTAAAAGGGGATTTGATTCCTGCGGGAAAAGAGCGAACACAATCGAAAGTCATGCGGGTTAATGACACCCCTGAATAACTTTTAAGAGCAAACGCGTTTGATGCAACACCTCCCGAGAAGCAAAGCCACAGCAGATGCATTAGGACTATAATAGCATGAGTCATTAAAACAAGAATTAAGCCAAGCAAAATTAGAGAGCATTGTCATGCAAATACGCCAGGACCCATTGTTCCCAGACAAAACACGTGTTTAATCTAATTAAAGCAAACTCTAGCTTGTTGGCATGTTGTGGCCGGCCTTAAAGGAGACAAAGGCAAGCACAAGGAGATCACGAAGGGTGAATTTCCCCCTCTGGGCTATTATCGCTGGCTTGAATAAGTCCAGCTTTCCTGCAAGACACACAGACTTTCTCCACAGGACACGCACCCTTGGGTTTCTCCACGTGCAAATCAATACTTTCTGAAAAGAAAGCTCACTGGAAACAAATGTGGTTATCTCCAGCATGGAATATCAAGTGTTTCTGGGGATGTTTGCTACTACGTAAAGTCATTCTTCTCGAGAGGGCTTTCAAATATTCCGTTCTTGAGAGAATCCAGTTAGGAGGAGAAATGAAATTGAAACTGCGGCCGGTAATCAAATCGCACCAAACGTTGCATTTGAAAAGCAGGGGACATTGATATGAATGTGAGACGCGGGTGTGCTCTGTAGTCCGACAGCGGAGGCGCTTGTTATTCAGTCCTGCAGAACAATATACAGCAGCATGCAATGTTTTCTTAAGTGTACACTGAGTGAGCACTGCTCAGCTCAGACTGACAACTTTGATGGCTTCAGCAATTAAAAACAGGCGTAGTTCAGAGAAACGTGCAATCAGCACAGCGGGGACGGGACAGAAGTGCGTTACACCTCCTACCGGGCTGTTCGTTGAATGGACCTGTTCCATTTTAGTCTACCTTTCGTGAATGTCTGGAGGATCTTTTTACATATATTCATCATGAAGGTCTCATTTAGGGTTATGGTTTTTATTGTTTGAAAATGTTACTAGTTTTTTACATACAAAGTGACTTACAAATGAGGAGCACAACAAGCGATTCATCATAAAGAGAATAGTAGAATAGTAAATCGTTTAGAATAGTACAAGCTAGAACAGGGACAGATTAAGAAGTAGTCAAGTCACCTTCGTTTATATAGCGCTTTTTACAATACAGAATGTTTCAAAGCAGCCAAACAGTGATCTTAGGAAAATATAGCTGCAAGCAGCAATACCGGGGCCAAGCTCAAAGAAGAAGACAAGACATGCCAAAATGGCCGGGAGTGTCAGATAAATGGCAGCAATGAGCAATTAAACACATTTTAAGATGATTTTAGGCAAAAAGGCTGAAAAATGCATTGTAGTCTATGGGAATTTCATGTTTTGTTCTATTATAGCACCACCAAGAGGCATAATCCTACTTTTTTTATGTGTCCTTGGAGATAGCCCATGCATGTGTGTGTCAATTTTGGTCAATGTATCTCATTTTGTTTTGGAGTTATAGACATTTATATGAAAAAACACGTAAAAAATGACTGACACCCAGTGTTCGGCAAGTTACTGAAAATTTGTAATTAGTTACTAGGAAAAGTAACTTTTAAGTTACTTTTATGTCTGCTTTTTAAATGTAAATATGAACAGTACTGACCAGTCAAACACAATAAACATCATTTTTAGACCAAAATAGAATCGTCGCGTATCGCAGTCGTGGTTGGTTAGGACAAAAACTCTAATTAACATGGAAAAGACGCCTTTTATCACATGATGTGCCGTTGCGTTGCGTGAGGTTAGGAAATGGTGTTAGGATCGACCACCTGCAGTTGATTTGGATATTCTCGGTATGATCAACTGGCCAGAGTTTAGAGAGCGCAGTAGACGTGATGGAGTAATGTGTTCAGAGCTCGCTCAAGTACTGGAGATAAACCATTTAGTGCTTTGTAAGTAATAAGCAAGATTTAAAAAAGTATGCAATGTTTAATAGGCAGCCAGTGCAGTGTTGACAGAACCGGCTAATATGGTCACACTTCCTGGTTCTAGTAAGAACTGGAGCTGCTGCGTTTTGGACCAGCTGGAGTTTGTTTATTAGGCGAGCAGGGCAACCACCCAGTAGAGCATTACAATAATCTACAGCTCATGAACGCATCAACTCACTGTTCAGCATTTGGCATTGAGAGCATGAGCCGTAATTTAGATATACTTTCAAGATGGAAGAATGCAGTTTTACAGATGCTAGAATGAGAGATTGGTATCAAAGAGCACTTCCTCACTGACGACGAAGACTTGACCGAGTATTAGACAGTATTCTAGGTTACTACGTGCAGAGGTTTTTGGTTAAGTTGTAGTTAATTACTAGTGATTAAATTTTTTAAATAGTCAGTGAAAGCATAGAGGAAGATTTTAGTTTTTATTTTCAGCAGGAAGCAGTATTGTCAGGGATAGAATTGGGAAGATCATTCCACCAGCGAGGAACAGTGAACGAAAACATTTTGGGCCTCATGAGACGCCGCTCACTTACTGACCTCAGGCTTCTGGAGGGGATGTAGACTCGTAAGAGCAGGTGGAGGTAGAGCGAGCTGTTCTATATGCCAGCATCGATGTCTTGAACTTGAGTCTGCTAGTCATTGCAGAGAGATGAACAGAGAACTCATTGAAGAGCAGTCGTGCTGCTGTGCTCGGAATCATTGGTAGAGGTTGAAGTGCAAAACACATGATGGAAGTCCAGCCGGAAGAGCATTGCTGCAGTCCAGCCTAGACATTACAAGGGCCTGGGCGAGAAGTTGTGCCGTGCAACCCTGCATGATCTCTGAAAGTCAGCGGGTCATCTGAGATTACCCTGAGAATTCTGACCAAACTTGATGGGATTATTATTTTTTAACCCAGCTAGATGGTGAAATTGAGTGGCAGGGAAGACGAGAAGCTCAGTCTTTGCCAGGTTGAGCTGTAAGTGATGTTCTTTCATCCGTGCCCAGAGAAGACAAAAGCACACACATCCTTCACTCAAGTAGAAGTACAGATACGCATGTCTAAAAAGAACATCAAAAATGTAAGTACTGACTACACTTTTTTCACCCAAGATGAAGAAGTATGGGCTCTGACATGCACTTAGGTAAAAAGTAGCCATTACTACTACCTGTTTTAGTGTCACGCTGGGACCTCACATCATATGTATACATTAATGCAAAAGATGTACATTATTACATATCAAAGTATAACACAAGCAGAGAAAAGACTAAGCTGACGACATCCACATCCTATATTGTAGAGTGATTCTGCCTCTCGTCCATGGAAACAACTACAAAATATTACGATGCTCTAAAAATGACAAAATTGAGGTGAGTTATACTGAAATGCAAACAGAAGGAACATTAGAGTGCATGCATAATTTTAAGTACAATCAACTTGGATGTTTAAGTCATTTGTACTTAAATCACATTAAACTGAGTTAATAGGCAAATATGTCTGTCAATCACAGCAGTGGGCGTTTACACTGAAGTCTCACAGCAGCCAATCACAGCAGTGGGCGTTTGCACTGAAGTCTCACAGCTGTCAATCACAGCAGTGGGCGTTTACACTGAAGTCTCACAGCGGCCAATCACAGCAGTGGGCGTTTGCACTGAAGTCTCACAGCTGTCAATCACAGCAGTGGGCGTTTACACTGAAGTCTCACAGCAGCCAATCACAGCAGTGGGCGTTTACACTGAAGTCTCACAGCGGCCAATCACAGCAGTGGGCGTTTGCACTGAAGTCTCACAGCAGCCAATCACAGCAGTGGGCGTTTGCACTGAAGTCTCACAGCGGCCAATCACAGCAGTGGGCGTTTGCACTGAAGTCTCACAGCTGTCAATCACAGCAGTGGGCGTTTAAACTGAAGTCTCACAGCAGCCAATCACAGCAGTGGGCGTTTGCACTGAAGTCTCACAGCTGTCAATCACAGCAGTGGGCGTTTACACTGAAGTCTCACAGCGGCCAATCACAGCAGTGGGCGTTTGCACTGAAGTCTCACAGCTGTCAATCACAGCAGTGGGCGTTTACACTGAAGTCTCACAGCAGCCAATCACAGCAGTGGGCGTTTACACTGAAGTCTCACAGCGGCCAATCACAGCAGTGGGCGTTTGCACTGAAGTCTCACAGCAGCCAATCACAGCAGTGGGCGTTTGCACTGAAGTCTCACAGCGGCCAATCACAGCAGTGGGCGTTTGCACTGAAGTCTCACAGCTGTCAATCACAGCAGTGGGCGTTTACACTGAAGTCTCACAGCGGCCAATCACAGCAGTGGGCGTTTGCACTGAAGTCTCACAGCAGCCAATCACAGCAGTGGGCGTTTACACTGAAGTCTCACAGCGGCCAATCACAGCAGTGGGCGTTTGCACTGAAGTCTCACAGCAGCCAATCACAGCAGTGGGCGTTTACACTGAAGTCTCACAGCAGCCAATCACAGCAGTGGGCGTTTACACTGAAGTCTCACAGCGGCCAATCACAGCAGTGGGCGTTTGCACTGAAGTCTCACAGCAGCCAATCACAGCAGTGGGCGTTTACACTGAAGTCTCACAGCAGCCAATCACAGCAGTGGGCGTTTACACTGAAGTCTCACAGCAGCCAATCACAGCAGTGGGCGTTTACACTGAAGTCTCACAGCAGACACGCCCATTCAAACAAAGCATTCAAATTAGAGGCTAAAATCAGGGCAGGACAAATGCCTTTTATTTCCAAATGATTAACCTTTTTGATGCAAAACTCTTTTTATAAATTATAAAATAATAAAACAATGCAGTTCATGACCCCTTTAACTTATTTTGATGAGTTAAAGCAATGTAAAAACATATGTCATCATAACGCATGAGGAGCGGTCCAAGTCTTGATCCCTGGAACCCCTTGACCAGCTGATGTGCTTTGGAGACAGACTACATGTGAGATTAAGTTCACTCAGAAATTCACTCAGAAATTCAAAAAAGAAACAGCAACACATTGAATTAAACTTGAAATTTTAAAGTAGAAAGACTCAAGTATTGTTTTCTTTTACAAACATAACCAATAATCTTTGTTTTATTTACAGCTTGGAAAAAAAAAAAAACTTTGGTAACACTTTTTATGAAGCCTGTATTTATAATGCATTATAAGGGTATTCGTAATGTATTATACATGCATAATGATTTATAAACAACCGTATAATATGTATGAGTGTAGTTTTGATCCCGTCCTCAAGCGGATTTATCAGAAATTGCAACAAGTGAGCTGTGATTGGTCGATCAGAACACCGAAATGTCAGGGAGATTTATGTGTTCATACTGTAATGCATAGTGTCAAAATATTTTTTATTATAGTATTCAGTAATAGTTTTTGTTACAAAAAAAGTAACGATGCCTTGACTTCACAGATATGTTATTTGAGTGTTGAGTCTGCACATCAAATACTGTATCATACTGGTCACACCTGCACTATAGAGAGCCTGCTGACTGGCTGCATCACCACCTGGTACGGCAACAGTACCGCCCGCAGCCGCAAGGCCCTGCAAAGGGTAGTGCGCACGGCCAGCTGCATCATCGGAGGTGAGCTTCCCTCCCTCCAGGACATTTACGCCAGGCGGTGTGTGAAGAGAGCTCAGAGGATCATCAGAGACTCTAGCCACCCGAACCATGGGCTGCTCTCACTGCTGCCATCAGGCAGACGGTACCGCAGCATCAGAACACGCACCAGCCGACTCCAGAACAGCTTCTTCCCACAAGCAATCAGACTACTTAACTCCTGATCCATCAGGATCATAACACACTCTGGACAGAATATCACTCCGCACAACCCACTGTAGATACACACACATTATATACACATTTATTTATCATATAGCATCTATTGCACTTTGGATTTCAATTTTTCAATCTGTGAATAATATTTTATACTGTACATTGTATATTATTATTACTATTATAGCGTAATGTATATTGTTTAGTGTATGTTTAGTGTATATTGTTTAAAGTATATGTATATTGTAAGTATGTGTATATTGGTTAAAGCTGTGAGTTTACACTCACATTGTGTAAATTATTTATTGTTTATTGTAGTGTATACTGTGCTGTGAGTAATTGTGTGCACATCAGATGTGTAATCTGATGCTGCTTTAAATGTTGTACATGTCATGTCATGACTACTATGTTGCTCGGAACTGCACCTAAGAATTTCACCAGCTGTTGCACTTGTGCATATGTAGAGTGACAAATAAAGTGATTTGATTTGATTTGATTTGATTTGATTTGATCAAATGATGGTTCTGCTGTGATCTTTGTTAGGCAAACTATTTTCACTGCTGAACAGTCAACATTGCATCTAAAATGTAAGTGACAAATGTTAATTCATTTTATATGACAGTTCCATAAACAATTAGTGTCATTTTCAGTCGTGATGTTATTCAGGAAAAAAAACGCACTCTTGTTTGTGTGTGTGATAGGCCTAGGCTACTTGTTCTGAGCAGGTGTTGTCAGTGAACAGGCTGTAAAACTGTTGGCTAAGTTACAGACACTCATGAAAAACTGATGCTGATTATCTGGGAAACATTCTCATAAACATTATCATTGTCTTGTAACATTCTCATTCTTATTAGCAGTCAAGTTGTCATTGTTTGTGTCAAACAAGTTGTGAATTTATTGTTTATTATTTACCGGACGCGAATGATGCGTTTCGCGCGAGTGATTTACATGTTAAGTCAATGCAAAGACGTGAATAGACATTCTGCGGTGCGATTCACACGAATGAGTCGGAGCGAATTGAGCGTTAGACGCGTAAAGTTGAAAAATCTGAACTTTGGCGGATATTCGCGCCGCGTTAACCAATCAGGAGCTTGCTCTAGTAGTGACAACAATGAGGAGGAAATCTGGTTTATATTAATCATATATTAATATCTGGTTCAGACAAGTGTGCATATGATTATCACTGTGATAACATTAAATGACATGAAACACAACCCAGTCTCTTTTTGTTAAATGCAAGTTTATGTTTGATCAATAATACAAAAGTATAAGTAAAAGGTGTAAGAAGCTACACATGAAATAAAGCAAACAATTCAGTCAAACATTCAGAGTCAGTGCTAGTCGGCTACAACGGTAACGTAAAGTTAAATAGCCTAACATTATAAAAAAGTAATGAAACTTCACTTTGCCCTCAGCCTAAATGATTCGCCTGGGAACAAATTATAGACCCATGAGAGCAAAGATCGGCCGTTAGATCTACACAAGACGAATTATAGCTGGAGACGCCACAGAGACACCAGAGCCAGCGGCTGAAGGACTGACCGAGGAAAGGCTGCTCTCGCCGGGGTTAATGAGCGCTGAGCACCTGATCCACTGGAGCTCACAACTCCACACACACCAGATCACATGTTCAACTCCACACACACCAGATCACATGTTCAGCTCCACACACGCCAGATCACATGTTCAACTCCACACACGCCAGATCACATGTTCAACTCCACACACACCAGATCACATGTTCAGCTCCACACACGCCAGATCACATGTTCAACTCCACACACACCAGATCACATGTTCAACTTCACACACACCAGATCACATGTTCAACTCCACACACACCAGATCACATGTTCAACTCCACACACACCAGATCACATGTTCAACTCCACACACACCAGATCACATGTTCAACTCCACACACACCAGATCACATGTTCAACTCCACACACACCAGATCACATGTTCAACTCCACACACACCAGATCACATGTTCATCTCCACACGCCAGATCACATGTTCAACTCCACACACGCCAGATCACATGTTCAACTCCACACACGCCAGATCACATGTTCAACTCCACACACACCACATCACATGTTCAACTCCACACACACCAGATCACATGTTCAACTCCACACACACCAGATCACATGTTCAACTCCACACACGCCAGATCACATGTTCAACTCCACACACACCAGATCACATGTTCATCTCCACACGCCAGATCACATGTTCAACTCCACACACACCAGATCACATGTTCAACTCCACACACACCAGATCACATGTTCATCTCCACACGCCAGATCACATGTTCAACTCCACACACACCAGATCACATGTTCAACTCCACACACACCAGATCACATGTTCAACTCCACACACACCAGATCACATGTTCAACTCCACACACACCAGATCACATGTTCAACTCCACACACACCAGATCACATGTTCAACTCCACACACACCAGATCACATGTTCAACTCCACACACACCAGATCACATGTTCAACTCCACACACACCAGATCACATGTTCAACTCCACACACACCAGATCACATGTTCAACTCCACACACGCCAGATCACATGTTCAACTCCACACACGCCAGATCACATGTTCAACTCCACACACACCAGATCACATGTTCAACTCCACACACACCAGATCACATGTTCAACTCCACACACACCAGATCACATGTTCAACTCCACACACGCCAGATCACATGTTCAACTCCACACACGCCAGATCACATGTTCAACTCCACACACACCAGATCACATGTTCAACTCCACACACACCAGATCACATGTTCAGAGAGGAGCTCTCTTTATAAACAAACCACAGATTTGAGCTTTAAACAACTACATTATCACCTGAAAAAGTCTTAAAACTAATTTGTCACACATTAACAGTAGAATTTTAACAAAAAAGACGTGTAAACACAGCCCATGTCAGCCATTTCACAACGAGACGAGCCGCTGGCAGAAGCCCCTCCCATAACGCGAATTCGCGTCTGTTGTGAAGTGAATGTCACGCGCGAATGAAGCGAGTAAACTCAAAATGTTCAAGCGTCCAATCCGTTGCGCGAATAGCACGATTTATTCACGTAATTCGCGTCCGGTGTGAACGCAACATAACATTAAAGGGTTAGTTCACCCAAAAATGAAAATTATGTCATTAATTACTCACCCTCATGTCGTTCGACACCCGTAAGGCATTCGTTCATCTTCGGAACACAAATGAAGATATTTTTGTTGAAAGCTGATGGCTGAGAAAGGCCTCCATTGACGTTCAGTACATTTACACTCACAAGACCCATAAAAGGCGACTCTATAGGTCGTTTTTCAAGCATCTTATTATGACCTTTATTTACGTTTTAAAGTCATGCGCCCTCTAGCTGGCGTAAAAATAATGACAGTGTCGTGTTACGTCTGTCGTCATGACGTATGACTGTCGTTACCAATCAAAATATGTGTTCATTTAAATGCAATGTGTGGACTTTAACACCATTTGTCATATTTCCATTTAGCAAAAATCTTTTTTTATGAACGACTACACCCTTCACAGATATTTTATTTGAGTGCTGAGTCTGCATATCAAATACTGTATCAAATTAACATCAAATTCGACACAAAAGACAATTCCCATTCCTAAGAGAAGAGTTAACACCCTGCGTTTCTCAGTATGCTCCGCACACACCGTCCTGTTTGCTCATCAGCGGTAAAGTGGAGACATTAGGTATTACTAAGGACTGTGATAAGTTTGCTTTGGATAATTGGATTTTTGAAGTATGCATTGTTTGCACAATCAGCCTTAATGCTGCAATAATTCATTGCAGAAAGACAGGTTTGCAATTATGCTCTATGACCAGAAGAGCTTTTTTAAGCTTGACTGTCTCATTTGCTACAATTCTAACACAATGAGAAAGGAGTTCTAATTCCATCACACCTGAAAAGATTCACTGAATTGCCCAAAGCTGTCATTGCTCTGCTTCATGACTTGTGAAACGCAGACGTCTTAAATTCAACAACGTGCTCTAATTATGAGCTACTCATTACAAGGATGTTTATACGCTCCCGTTGGATTGAGTCACTGGGAAAGACAAACTTTTACATTTTGGAGTCCAGAGCATCTCAAGAATTATGCTAATCAAGCGAGCGTGCGAACATACAGAAAACAAATCCCAGCTTCTGGGTCTGATTGCATCAGTCGGTTTGAGTGCAAGAGACGTGCATGGGTGGATGCTTGGCACTGACAGCCGTAAACTGATTTATTTTACCGTTTTAGCAGGAAACTGCTATAAATTAATTCAATTTAAACAGATTCAATTAGATTTATCCACTGAACGTTCATGCATGGATCTCAATAAGCTAAAACACTGGGGCTGCAGAAACCCATGCAGGTGTTTTTAAACCGAGCGATTCTCAAAGATGAGAATCAATGAGCATTTGAACTGAATGAGATTTAATGGATTTTTGAATGCAACTCTAATTATTGACTTATACGTTTGGTATATTTCCCTCTGTCTGAAGGCTCTGAATCAGGATTATTATTGTTAACTAAAACTAAAACGAAAATAATAATTAAAAAAAAAACATAAAACATGAAATAAAGCTAAAGTTAAAGGGTTAGTTCACCCAAAATTGAAAATTCTGTCAGTAATTACTCACCCTCATGTTGTTCCAACCATGTAAGACCTTCGTTCATCTTCGGAACATAATTTAGTATATTTTTGATGAAATCTGAGAGCTGTCTCACTCCTCCATAGGCTTTCAGAGGGACTGAAACTTGATGGCCCAGAATAGTAAGTAAAAACGTCATTTAAGGAGTCCACATGACTACAGTGGCTCTGTATTAAGTCTATCATGCGACGAAAATACTTTTTGAGCGGAAAAACAACAAAAATAACGACTTTATCCCACTATGATTGTTCAATTTGAGCCTCTGACGAGAGTTCGCGGGAGTGCCACGACGCATGCGCGAGTTCTCGCGCATGCGTCGTGGCACTCCCGCGAACTCTCGTCAGAGAGTATATAGTGGGATAAATAGTGGGATAAAGTCGTTATTTTTGTTGTTTTTCCGCTCAAAAAGTATTTTCGTCGCATGATAGACTTAATACAGAGCCACTGTAGTCATTTGGACTCCTTAAATGACGTTTTTACTTACTATTCTGGGCCATCAAGTTTCAGTCCCTCTGAAAGCCTATGGAGGAGTGAGACAGCTCTCAGATTTCATCAAAAATATACTAAATTATGTTCCGAAGATGAACGAAGGTCTTACATGGTTGGAACAACATGAGGGTGAGTAATTACTGACAGAATTTTCAATTTTGGGTGAACTAACCCTTTAAATAAATATTAGTTGGAAAAACTTTGTCCTTGGTACACACATTTAGTTATTATAGTAATTACTATAAATTGTCTATAATTACATGCAACTAAAGCAGACTGTCTTATTACGACCTTTATTTACGTTTTAAAGTTTACCCTTAAACTTACCCATACCACCACACCTGTCCCTAACCCTACCCTTAAACTTACCCATACCACCACACCTGTCCCTAACCCTACCCTTAAACTTACCCATACCACCACACCTGTCCCTAACCCTACCCTTAAACTTACCCATACCACCACACCTGTCCCTAACCCTACCCTTAAACTTACCCATATCACCACACCTGTCCCTAACTCTACCCTTAAACTTACCCATACCACCACACCTGTCCCTAACCCTACCCTTAAACTTACCCACACCACCACACCTGTCCCTAACCCTACCCTTAAACTTACCCATATCACCACACCTGTCCCTAACTCTACCCTTAAACTTACCCATATCACCACACCTGTCCCTAACCCTACCCTTAAACTTACCCATACCACCACACCTGTCCCTAACCCTACCCTTAAACTTACCCATACCACCACACCTGTCCCTAACCCTACCCTTAAACTTACCCATATCACCACACCTGTCCCTAACCCTACCCTTAAACTTACCCATACCACCACACCTGTCCCTAATCCTACCCTTAAACTTACCCATATCACCACACCTGTCCCTAACCCTACCCTTAAACTTACCCATATCACCACACCTGTCCCTAACTCTACCCTTAAACTTACCCATACCACCACACCTGTCCCTAATCCTACCCTTAAACTTACCCATACCACCACACCTGTCCCTAACCCTACCCTTAAACTTACCCATACCACCACACCTGTCCCTAACCCTACCCTTAAACTTACCCATACCACCACACCTGTCCCTAACCCTACCCTTAAACTTACCCATATCACCACACCTGTCCCTAACCCTACCCTTAAACTTACCCATACCACCACACCTGTCCCTAACCCTACCCTTAAACTTACCCATACCACCACACCTGTCCCTAACCCTACCCTTAAACTTACCCATATCACCACACCTGTCCCTAACTCTACCCTTAAACTTACCCATACCACCACACCTGTCCCTAATCCTACCCTTAAACTTACCCATATCACCACACCTGTCCCTAACCCTACCCTTAAACTTACCCATACCACCACACCTGTCCCTAATCCTACCCTTAAACTTACCCATATCACCACACCTGTCCCTAACCCTACCCTTAAACTTACCCATATCACCACACCTGTCCCTAACTCTACCCTTAAACTTACCCATACCACCACACCTGTCCCTAACCCTACCCATATCCCACCTCAATATCAGCAAAGGTGTTTTGCAATACAATTTGAACATAGTAAGTACATTGTACTTATTTTTTGATGTAAGTACATAGTACTTAAGGCCACCTAATATAAAGTGGGGCCAAATAAGGACCTACCAAATAAAGTAATAACTAAACGAAAACGTAAATTAGAAATGTTGCCTAGAGTTAGTAAATATATAAATAAAAGCAAAATGAAAGCTTTTCCAAGACATTGGTAAGATTGAGTCATTTTCATTTTGTTCAGATATTGTCTGCTGATTTAATCTGTATTTTTTCCGATGTTTTTGACTTGTTGGACTGTGACCTTCCCAAGGATATTGGAAATAAAAGTGTAATTAAAGGCCCAATTTCTTTCTCATCAGGGCTGGTCAAAGTCAAAGTATTATATAAGATGTTGAAACTTTGAGAAAGCTGTTCTTGAATAGTATGTTTAATAATGTTTTCCAAGGCGTTTGATCAAGGCCGTTACCATTTCTTGAACATTGGGGGGACCAATTTTTTATTTATTTATATAAAGCATAAAGAAACGGAACAGAGACTTCTAGGTCTAATTCTAGTTCATTTAATTCTAATAATAATTTTGGGACTATTTGCAAACAATATTTGCATTAATTTGCGTTAAATATATTATTAGTCCCGAGATTCTTCACATTAGTGAATGTAATTGAGTTGGTCCAACTCAATTTTATCAAATACAGTTTAAATTATATTTATATACTTATAACATGACTTTTTTTTATACTTTTCAAACTTAAATTAAAACATTAAATTGGGAAATCAATTATAAGTAGTTTCATTCATCATCATACACAATATATAAAATGAAAATATAAGAAAATATGTGTCACTCCTGACATTAGCATATATCACTGAGTGCCCACAGCCTAAGGACAGGCGCCACTCTTCAGCATAACGGTAACCAAAATAAAAATAAAAATAAACATTACAGAAACCTCTCTAAATGTCCAACATAACTGAACATTAAACACTAACATTAACTAACAACATCATTCCCTTTACAGAAAAACACATAAAATAACACTTTAATCCCTACATTTACTCTCCTAATGGAGTCCCTTGCAAAGCATGCTGGGAACTACCCAGTTAATTGTGTCAACACAAATATTTCAATAAACTTCAGTTTTAAATGTATTAGGTTGATTGAACACAATTAAATTAAGTTAGATATGTTTAACCCTCTCGAGTCGGTCTCTTTTTTTCTTATCAGTACCAAAGAGACTCAAATAACTCTTTTATCATTCAGGCAAGTGTTATACATCATTATAATCTGTTAAGTTTCTATTTTTTTTGTGTACAATAAAAACAAAATGTTGTGCTTTTTGCAAAATAAAGAAAACAAACATGATGTGCGACCTGCAGCCTCTCTCTCAAAGACGCTCATTCAGATAGTCTTCAGAAAAGGAACTCTAGCTTAGTGAATACTTGTCTCACAAACATGAGACATATGTCTAAAGAAACGCTAAAATGTCAGGTTTTAAATAATCTAAACCAAATCGAAAACAAATATGCTGTTTATGTAATCTGGTTGAAAAGGGATATATGTCAGTCTTTCGCGAGCCAGTTCATTATGCGCTAATGCGACCACGCCCACTGAGCACATGCTCTATTGAGAGTCAAATACTGACGATCCAGAGTCGACGCCCACACATGGCTGATTGTAAGGTAGGCTTTATTCTGTTAGCATCTGTGAATATTAAACGCACACAAAGACTGTTTAAATATGAATCCTGCTGCATGTCATACATGCATGGCTGTTAAGACAAGATTTATTTGGTTTGTTTTGAACAGATTATAACGTGTTTATTGTAAAAGAGCCTAGTGTCACAGTAATAAAGCTTTTATTCACAAATGTCTGCTCAGATGCTATAAATATAGTACCAGTCAAACATATTTTGCTTCATATTGATGTTTAAATATTATAGCCTAATGTTATTTTTTAAATTTAATATCAAAGTTTGTTTTATTGAGTTAATATTGAGTTTTGTTTTGTAGAAAGTGATTTTTGTTTTGTTTTGTTGAAAGTGAATTGCTTTCTTTAAAGTGAATTTCGTTTTGTATAAATTGTATCTTAATTTTAATTATTTAATTGTTTAGCAGGAGACTACTTTCAAAAATTAATGACAAAATGTAGAAAAAATGCTCTTAGTAATTTTTGTCTTGTTTCTAGTCTAAATATTTAAACATTCTTAAATCAAGATGCATTAATAAGTACAATATAATGTCCTTTGTCCTGCTGCTCTCAGTCACCTAAGTACCTGAAGCTCATTTATTATGCAGCTCATTATGCAGCTCATTATGCAGGCTATTATATGTTCATTAGATATCACGCCTCCTTGCATACGGGCTTTGTGAAGAAAAACTGTCTTACAAATTTTAAATCAGTGTATTGTTTTATGTGAATGAGTAGGCTCAATGATTCTCACATCAGTTTGAAGCAAAAACTCTATGCAAATACACCCATTAGTCAAAGGTCTTGTGAACACATATCTATTGACCAAGACCAAGATGGCGGCGCGAGTAGATCGCGAGGCTCAGCGTCTCTCCAGATTCTGCAATTTTGCGGTATTTTTCTTGCTCATCTCGGGTCTGTTCGTGCAGAACAGTTGTGCCTTTACATCGTACACCCGCGCTGAGCTTTTGGATATTGGTTTGCGAATTTCCGACAGTTTTATGGACAATCTTCGACTCCTTCCTGAGATCGCTAGGACGCCCGAGGCGATGCGCTCATCCCGGCCGGGCGGAAGTGCACCCAGACGGCGGCGAGATCGTAAACAAAGGCGGGGGAAGCGTGGAGGATTGCGGGCTAAGCTAACGCGTTCTCCTCATCGGCTCTCTTTACCCAGCATTTTCCTTGCTAATGTACGATCGCTAGTGAACAAAATGGAGGAGATTCGACTCAGCATCACACACAGTAAGAGACTTTTGAACTGTAACGTCCTAATCTTCACTGAAACCTGGTTAAACAGCGGAATACCGGACACCGCTATCGAGCTAGCGGGACGCCACACACTCCGGGCAGACAGAACATTAGATGGCTCCGGGAAGACAAGAGGTGGTGGATTGTGCATTTATATTAACAAAGCTTGGTGCACAAACTCTGCTATTGTTGGGAGTCATTGTTCAGCTAACCTGGAGTTTCTCATGGTTAAATGTAGACCGTTTTATCTACCGCGGGAGTTCACTTCCACCATTATAACTGCTGCTTATATTCCACCCGATGCTGATGCCAAGCTTGCTATGAAAGAACTTCACGCAGCCATCAGTAAACAACAGACTGATCACCCTGAAGCTGCGTTTATTGTTGCAGGTGACTTTAATCACTCAAACTTAAAGTCAGTGTTACCCAAGTTTCACCAGCATGTTTCCTGCCACACCAGAGGAAACAAAACCTTAGACCATGTTTACACAAACATGGCGGGAGCTTACGTTGCAACACCCCTCCCCCACCTGGGACAGTCAGACCACATCTCTTTGTTCCTCAGCCCCAAATATGCACCCCTCATCAACCGTGTGATGCTATCAGTGAAGACAATCAAGGTGTGGCCTGCGGGGGCAGACTCCACACTCCAGGAAAGGTTTCTAAACACAGACTGGAGTATGTTTGCTTCTCAAGCCACCAGTGGCGCTCACACGGACATTAACTCCTACACCTCCTCAGTATTGGATCATATCAATACCACCATTGACAGTGTTACAACCCAGAAACAGATCACCACATACCCAAATCAGAAGCCTTGGATGAACAGGGAAGTGCGACTCCTGCTGAAGTCACGCAACACTGCCTTCAGATCAGGAGATGCACAAGCCTACAGCGCATCCAGAGCAAACCTGAAGAGGGGCATCAAAAAGGCCAAGCACTGCTACAAGCTAAAGATAGAGGGACACTTTTCCAACTCTGACCCTCGACGCATGTGGCATGGCATTCAGGCCATCAGTGATTATAAACCCACCCACTCCACCCCCGCAGCCACTGATGTCAACTTCCTGAACGAGCTAAATTACTTTTATGCTCGTTTTGAAAGAGACAACAGAGAAACTGCCACCAAGCTCAAACCCTCAGCTGACCACCCACCAATCACACTCTCCTCCACAGATGTCTGCAAGGCACTGAGCCGGATCAGCGCGCACAAGGCTGCTGGACCAGACAACATCCCTGGTCGTGTTCTCAGGGCATGTGCGGAGCAGCTCGCTGGGGTTTTTACAGACATTTTCAACCTGTCTCTCGCCCAAGCAGCTGTACCATCATGCTTTAAACGCACTTCCATTGTGCCAGTGCCGAAACACTCCAGCCCGAGGTGCCCTAATGACTACCGCCCTGTAGCACTCACACCCATCATTATGAAGTGCTTTGAGCGGCTGGTCCTGGAACACCTAAAAGACTCTATACCATCCACATTGGACTCACACCAGTTTGCCTATCGCAGCAATAGGAGCACAGAGGATGCAGTTTCCATGGCACTGCACTCTGTGCTCACCCATCTGGACAGTAAAAACACCTATGCACGCATGCTGTTTGTTGACTTCAGCTCAGCATTCAACACTGTCATCCCATCCAAGTTAATTGCCAAACTTGGAGACCTGGGCATCAACACTTCAATGTGTAACTGGATTTTGGACTTCCTAACTGACAGACCACAGAATGTTCGATCAGGATCCACCTGCTCCACGTCCATCACACTCAACACTGGTGTACCACAGGGCTGTGTGCTAAGTCCGTTTCTCTACTCCCTCTTCACCTCCGACTGCAAGCCTGTGTATGGAACTAATTCCATCGTCAAGTTTGCGGACGACACTACGGTGATTGGTCTCATCAGCAACAACGATGAGACTGCCTACAGGGAGGAGATCCAGCACCTGGCCACATGGTGCACTGATAATAACCTGCTCCTCAACACCACCAAAACGAAGGAGCTCATCGTGGACTTCAGGAAGGAGTCAAGAGGCACACACGACACCATCCACATCAATGGAATGGCTGTTGAGCGTGTCTCCAGTTTCAAGTTCCTGGGGATCCACATCTCGGCGGACATGTCGTGGACGACCAACACCTCCAGCCTGGTCAAGAAGGCTCACCAGCGCCTCTTCTTCCTGAGGACACTGAGGAAGAATCAGCTCTCCTCGGCTATCCTGGTGAACTTCTACCGCTGCGCAATAGAAAGCATCCTGACCAACTGTGTGGCAGTATGGTATGGGAGCTGCTCTGTTGCGGAGCGCAAGGCACTGCAGCGGGTGGTGAAAACTGCCCAGCGCATCACAGGGACTCCACTACCTGCCATCGAGCACATCCAGAGGAAACGCTGTCTGCACCGAGCTCGCAGCATCCTCAAGGACTCCTCTCACCCAGCCCACAGACTGTTTTCTCTCCTGCCCTCCGGCAGGCGTTTCAGGATCCTCCGGACCAGGACCAGCAGACTAAAGAACAGTTTTTTCCCCAGAGCTGTCTCTTTACTGAACTCAAACCCCCGTTGATCCACTTCCCTCATAAACTGCAAACTCTCCTACCTCACACCTACATTCACTTTGTTATTTGCACTACCGACTGTTTATTACAGTAACAACTGTTTACTTATGCATTTTGCACCACCATATCTTAACTGGAATATGCTCATTTGCACTGCCGACTGTATTTATAGTAACCATGTTTACATTTGCATTTTGCACCGTACTTCTAACTGTAATATGCAACCACTTTCCACTGCACTTTTACACTTTCTTTCGGATAGCTCTGTCCATAATTTATTGCACTACCTTAATATTGCACTACCTTAATATTCCACTGCTATATTCCTCATATTAGCCTAACATATTATTGTATACCTCTATCTGTAAAATTCTGTTTATAGTAATAGCCATCTGTATATTATATTCATAGTACATATTCACCTGTACATTCTGTTTACATTCTGTTTATAGTAATAGCCATCTGTATATTTATATTTATTCACTGTATATATTCATCTGTAAATTCAGTTCTGTTTATAGTAATAACCATCTCTCTACTTATACATATTTATATATATTCAGTACATTTTTATGCCCAGCACTCACGCAACCATTGTATATATCCTGCACTTGCTGCTATTGCACTTCTGGTTAGACCTAAACTGCATTTCGTTGCCTTGTACTTGTACTTGTGTAATGACAATAAAGTTGAATCTAATCTAATCTAATCTAATCTATTGTGTAATTTGTTTTGTTTTTTCAAAAGTCATGCATAAACATTTTTCTCTCAAAAATACAAGCATGTACATACATGTTGCTCAAATATTATATGGTTGCTCAGTTTGTGCTGAATACAGTGTAATTACACTTTTGTCATTAATATGTTTATAAGCCACTGAAAAAAAAACAATTTGGCCATTTCTAATTATTGGGGGGGACTTGTCCCCCTCAATGTCTATGGTGGTTACGGCCAAGCGGCAACCTCTCGCAGTTTCTCTTGAAGCCAATACGGCAGTGCCTTAAACTGCAATTCATCGACTGGCCACTAGGGCTCCAGAAGGGAGCAGAATCTCATTAAGCCCCATGTTAAAATGGCCAGCTTTACAGCAGATTAAAACATGTTTACAGCCTGGTACAAATTGTGGTTTTGGTCTGTACGGCTAATTTTGCCCTTCATGACAACTGTGAGGGGGGTGAATTTTTTTATAACTCATTTGTTTACATTATATAAAGCATTAAAGTTCTGCATAATTAAGGGCGTGGCCACTTCGAGTGACAGGTGGATAGCCATTTATCTGCTGTCTGTTAGTCATCGAGTCACTTAAGCTCCGCCCACGTCCCGCCTTTTTGCCCATTTTCTGTTATCCGGGAGTGACGTGCTGCCAAGATGGCAACGGCCATCTCGTCCATACTTTGAGCTTCAGAACGGCTCATCAGAATCCTATGGGTGACGTCACGGACACTACGTCTATATTTTTTTACAGTCTATGGTTACGGCCCACCTATAAATGTATGATTGACATTTAGTGTAAATAAAAGGCAACATATAGAGCACAAAAAGGTGAACCAAAGTCATTACCCGAACCTTGTAGTTTCTGGAGTAATTGCAGAAGCTTTCAACACATACTGAGTATATTTAGATGATACGTAATTTACAGAACTCAAGCTGTGAACTCCAGACAGTGTCTCTTTATAGTTGCTATTTTTGTCACTGTGATTCAAACACAAAGTTTACAGCATAAGTTATACTAAGTGTTAAAAGCTTTGGTAATTGAAATATTCTTCCTGTTTCCTGTGATGTTTCAACAGTGAACAGGGATATTTTTCTCGTCTTGTTGTTGCGTTTCTCTTTGAGCTTCACATGCTGTCATGTAACATATCAAGAGGCTTAATTAGCAGGCGCTATGGCTGCACGGTGGCCTCTGACCATTATAGCATATATATTAATATAAAATCCACACACAAAAACACTCCAGTGAGGGTAAAGCATCAAAGCAAAGACTGGAGATAATAGGTATAGGGACCATTTACATATTCCACCAGACATGAAACACAATAGAGCTGTTCTGGTGATTGCTACCATCTGCATTCTAAAACACAACAACACATTTTTAAAGCTAACACGGTGTGCTAACTAGGACAATACGATTCCAACGACAAGCTATTTATCTGTCCAGACCAGGTGCGACACGACTACGAGATGCGACAAAATCAATCTAAAATCACAGCCAATCAGAAGAGCGTGTGGGCGGAGTCTCTCTGCAAGCGCACTACACTCACAACCAAATTAAACAAAACTCACAACCAACCAGAAGAGCATGTGGGCGGAGTCTCTCTGTGTGCAATGCACTCACATCCAAATCAATCAAAACTCACGGCCAATCTGAAGAGCATGTGGGCGGAGTCTCTCTGCAAGCGCACTGCACGCGCAACCAAATCAATCAAAACTCACGGCCAATCTGAAGAGCGTGTGGGCGGAGTCTCTCTGTGTGCAATGCACTCACATCCAAATCAATCAAAACTCACAGCCAATCCGAAGAGTGTGTGGGCGGAGTCTTTCTGCAAGCGCCCTGCACGCGCAACCAAATTAATCAAAACTCACGGCCAACCAGAGAAGAACATGTGGGCGGAGTCTCTCTGCAAGCGCAATGCACTCACATCCAAATCAATCAAAACTCACAGCCAATCCGAAGAGTGTGTGGGCGGAGTCTCTCTGCACATCGTGCGTTGAGGAGGGGGTATTCGTGGAGCTAGATGGCTGGGAAGGGATCCCCGCCCACCACCCCGCCACGGTGGAAGCAACGAGGACACTAATCCCTGATTAGTGCCCTGACTACTGAACAAGGGAGCTGATTGAGACGCACCCGATGTCGCCAGTATTGACGGCAAAATAGGCTACAGAATATTTTGTTCTGTATTGACAGGTGCAATATTTGAAAATCGAGATTTTTTTTTTCTTAATTAAATTATATCTACATTTATGTCAAAACCTAGAGACTTTGAAACATCAAAATGTAATTTATTAATATGTACAAACAGCTTTTCCTATTCTATTTAGCCTGGAAACTCTTCCAACACACTTGCGTGTCGCGTTGGTTTATTTCGAGCATGCAGTTTCGGCGTGGCTCGAGTCACGCAGGCAGTGTGTAGCTTGCCTAAAGGATGATGTTAAATGAATAAACATCCACACGCGATGCTTCTTTGCCGTCGTGTTTACATTGTTGAATACAAAGTATGTACATTAACACAAATGAATACAGTCTCACACTTTTTCGAAAAAAGTTTGGAATTATGTGCTGGTAATGTAAATATTTTATTCATGCCATGTATGTACTACATTCAAGTTCACTCAAATACATAACGTCTCATAACGTCATATACATCCTCACACTATCAGTGAATCGGCACGAAATAAACCCATAATACAGAATTAATGAATAAAGGATAAACACAATAACGTTATACTGTCTGTGTGACGGTCGCGGATCCGTCAGAGATGCAGCTCGGAGAAAACGTGAACTGTGCACTTGTTTTTAAAACATTTGCTAATTACCAAATCAGTCGTGATGAGAAACCGCTAACGTTATATCACATACCGTTTAGTGTGGACGGATATTAACGTGTGACTTTTCCTAATGGCCAAAGCCTATTAGTGTCTGTTATTGGTAAGTATCATTTACATTTACATTTACATTTATGCATTTGGCAGACGCTTTTACCCAAAGCGACTTACATTGCATTCAAGGTACACATTTTACATTTTGTAATTTCTTGCTTTCCCTGGGAATCGAACCCATGGCCTTGGCGTTGCTAGCACCATGCTCTACTGTTTGAGCTACAGGAAAGCTGTATCAATACTAGATGACAGCTATTGCCTGATACATGATAATAATCAGTACTGTAATCTGAGCACAGTGTTCATATCGTTAGCTAGTGTATATACTGTATATCTATAAGCAAACATCAAATCAAATCAAATCATTTTATTGTCACTCTACCATATGCACAAGTGCAACAGTAGGTGAAATTCTTAGGTGCAGTTCCGAGCAACATAGCAGTCATGACATGACATGTACAACATTTAAGCAACAACATTGGTCTCTCACCGAGACACCTGCGCTGTTCTCCACTGTTTCTCCTCACACTAATACTCAATGTGTCTCCTCTGATCAATGTTCTGTCTAATCCTGGTCTGTCCCTAATTGTGTGTCATAATTGTATGGCTTTGGTCTACCATATGAGTATTAATAAACATTTATAATGTCCTCAGCGTCCGAACTGTGTCATTGCGATCCATTGTTTTCCTATCGCTGAAATTCACCGCACTCCCTCTCATTACATCACGTCCGGTTTTGGCATTTTTAGATGCGGAAGTAAAATTTTCCCACAAAAACGACTCCAAAAGCATTGATAGCGTTTTTTAAAAGTATATTTTATAGAAAATCTAGTTCCTACATTATTTTTCTATACATTGACTCACTGGAGTCTCTGATCTGCAATGTGCCCTTTAAGGGTATAGGGGGCGATTTCGAACACAGCCCTAGTTTTTCCGCCCTAGATCTGATTAGCCATTTCCATCACCTGTGTCTTGTTCATTCCCTTGTTTGCCTTTGTGTATTTAGTTCTCTGTGTTCCTTCAGTGTTTGTCCGTCAATGTTCCCGTATACTGGTGTTTCTGAGTGTTCCCTGTGAGTTCTGTCATTAAAGTTCCTGTTCCAAGTTCTCCTTTGCCTTCGTGAGTTTTGATATACACCAAGTTTGTAACACATTGTTTAGCAGGGGTGTCCAAACTCGATCCTGGAGGGCCACTGTCCTGCAGAGTTTAGCTCCAACTCGCCTCTACACACCTGTCTGGAAGTTTCTAGGATGCCTAATAAGACTTTGATTAGCTGGTACAGGGGTGCTTAATTGGGGTTGGAGCTAAACTCTGCAGGACAATGGCCCTCCAGGAGTAGGATTGGACACCCCCTGGCTCTAAACAATGTGTTACAAACTTGGTGTATATCAAAACTCACGGAGGCAAAGGAGAACTTGGAACAGGAACTTTAATGACAGAACTCACAGGGAACACTCAGAAACACCAGTATACGGGAACATTGACGGACAAACACTGAAGGAACACACAAAGGCAAACGAGGGAATGAACAAGACACAGGTGATGGAAATGATTAATCAGACAGACTGGGGAAAAACTAGGGCTGTGTTCGAAATCGCCCCCTACACCCTTAAAGGGCATATTGCAGGTCAGAGACTCCAGTGAGTCAATGTATAGAAAAATAATGTAGGAACTAGATTTTCTATAAAATATACTTTAAAATACGCTATCAATGCTTTTGGAGTCGTTTTTGTAGGAAAATTTTACTTCCGCACCTTATGTCAAACGTGAAAACAAATGTTAACATTTTTACATTTATATAATGATTTTGCTTTCCGTCAGCGGCTTTCAAAGCGAGCACCAGCATTCGACGTTATTTTTGTTATCAGTCAACATGTGAGCGTGTGATTGACTGTCTGGAACTCAGAAGTGGGAAATTTCCACTGCGAAATTCCTACATCTGAGCTAATCTCAAGCGCGGCATCCGTACATAAATTCATATAAAATGACACTGTTTTTGCCACAGGTGACAAGGAGAGGTGAGGATCTTTTAGCAACAGTCTTTATTCCTTGAACACACAAACACAGATAATCCAAACGTCAAAAAGACAGACATGATGAGAAGGGAAACACAGGAGACGCAGCAGCTTTACAACAGATGTAAAGACAAGTCTAATTAACACGGAAAAATGCAGTTAATCTGCGCATCTGATTAGGACACGCTGTAACAAAGCAGCTTTTTGTGTCACATATGAAAGCACAGGACCATCTAACTGGAAGTTATGTAAGGAATTAGTTTTCTTTCAACCTCTAATCTTTTTTTTTGCCCACTTGGTCATTTTTAATCTGGCCCCATAAGCCCCTGCAGGTAGATACTGTAAGTGCATTATTATGCAGACGAAAATCATTTGTTTGTATTGGATTTTCTGCGAATGGGAAAGCTCAGAGATAACCTTCTCTAGACCACCTTGTTCAGGTCAAGCCAAAGAGCGCTTAATTGCTTTTCTCGGGGCAGAACATAGAGCCTGTCTTAATTCAAATCGACATCCGTTAATTGCTGTCTGATAAACTCCAACAAGGCAATTTTTCAAATATATGCAAAACTTTTCACAGAATTATTTATGCCACATGCCAGCGCCTGCATGCTGCTGTGTAATTAGATTGCTGAAATTTTAATGTGGTCACATTTTCATCAGGCCGTACCACCAACCGAGCGGAAGTGCTTATTTCAGTACAGAGAGACTTTTTGTATGTTGTCTCTGTGTATTTACCCCCCAACTGGCTCAGATTTAATTGCATTATAATGGTGTAATTGTATTGTTTTTTAAACAATACGTGAATATGTGTTTTTGTGTTGAGGAAATGGGGTGGGACGATTCAAATGGATTGAAGACAGAGACGTGGTGAATCATGTTTATAGATTTCCCCTCGGCAAAATCCAGTGCACATATTTAAAAGGCATAATATCTGCCCTCCCCAACGCCACAACCGCCCTCAGCCACCAGAGAGACTCGACAAATGAGATTCCACTTTCATACGCTCTAATAGACCCACTGGAGTCAAAATATCACAGAAGGAAAGGAGAAAGAAGCTCATTTCTTCCTAAGGGAAACTGGTCAATCTTTTCATTTCTTTCAGAGAGAGTCTGATTAGCGCTTAAGAAATTGTCCGTAACTGACAGTTTGACGTTTGCAAAATCCATTACTTTTAATTGTACTGAACCCCCTTTTGGGCAGATGCAATCTATTAAGTGCACTAACGCAGGGCCGTATCCACCATAGACATTGAAATCCCTCCCCAAAAGTCAAAAAGGCAAAAGGTCAGCGCTCATCAATGTCAAAGTGATTGAGATGGCCAATCAGATCAAAGGAGGCGGGGTTTACTTTTGACAGAAGAAGAGTGTAAATTCCAACGCGACACTTTAAGGCCAATTCACACTGACAGACGGCGACACACACTTCGTCTGGTTTTGTCGGATCAAAGTCTGTCGGCTCTTGTTGAACCGCCGTTTGTGGGGTCGTGGAATGTCTGAGAAGTGATGTACTGTAATCTGGCGGTTGTAACACTTTCTATGAAGCCTGTATTTATAATGCACTATAAGGGTATTCCTATTATGGATTTTTGAAACTGATCTTTCACGTAGTGAAAGGACATATTGCGCTTATCTTACTCATGCTTCTGACTTTTTATAATCAACATATGATATATGAAAAATAATATAATAGGCTAATATTTAAACATAGCCTATGAAACTAAATAGGCTAGGCTACGTTTTCTTTAACCCCGCTCTGTCCGACAAAAGCGCCGGTGCATTTTTTCCTTTATGACAGCGGAAACAACTCACAATACTCATTTTTAGCCATACAGATAAGATCAATAAATAATTAAACTATAAACAGTCTACTTTTATTTGTGTACGCTCACAATAACAACAAAGGCCGTGGATTCAGGGAACAGATTATTTTGCATGCACTCCACTTCATCCGCTGTCTTCATGAAAAAAAATTAAAAAAATTAAAAAGCATTTCTAAATTCAGTTAATATTTCCAAAAAACTAATTTCCAAGCCAAAAGAACCAAATGGTAAAAAAAAGTTGGCATGAGTAAGATAGGCTAGCATAACGAACCCACTGGCAATGTTACTAGAACCAGGAAGTGTGACCATATTAGCCGGTTCTGTCAACACTGCACTGGCTGCCTATTAAACATCGCATACATTTTAAAATCTTGCTTATTACTTACAAAGCACTAAATGGTTTATCTCCAGCACTTGAGCGAGCTCTTAACACATTATACACCATCACGTCTACTGCGCTCTCTAAACTCTGGCCAGTTGATCATACCGAGAATATCCAAATCAACTGCAGGCGGTCGATCCTTTTCCTATTTAGCTCCTAAACTCTGGAACTCTTCCTAGCATTGTTGGGGAAGCAGACACACTCTGTCAGTTTAAATCTAGACTAAAAACACATCTCTTTACTGTGGCATACACATAAAACACTTTTTCTATTAAATGATTGTTAGGCTGCATTAACTGGGTCAGCCGGAACCGGGAACACTTCCCATAACACCTGATGTACTCGTGACATCATCAGAAGAATGGCATCTACGCTAATGCTAGTCTCTCTGTTGATCCCGAGGTTTACTGCAGTCAGCCGGATCCGGGCCGTATCCAGATCAGATGCTGGACCTGCGCCCAGAGAAGACCAACACATGACCCTGAAGTGTCTGAGAGACCGTGTGAATTAGACTCTCCCTGCAACTGCCTCATCGACACGGCATCCTCAATAAACCCGTCTCCAGCGTGATGATTCCGATTGTTCGAATATTACAATTTAATAATTATTTAATCAAAATCATCCTCAATAAACCCGTCTCCAGCGTGTTGCCTCCGGTCCTTCGAATATTCCGATCTATTATGACCTCTGACCTGTAAAGCTGCCAGAATAATAATAATAATAATAATAATAATAATAATAATAATAATAATAATAATAATAATAATAATACGCTGTTTGTTAATTGGCCAGAGGAGAACTGCCCCCCCCGACTGAGCCTGGTTTCTCCAAGGTTTATTTTCCTCCATTCTGCTCCTGATGGGGTTTTGGTTTCCTTGCCACTGTTGCCTCTGGCTTGGCGTGCTCAGTTGGGGACACTAAATTTTTCTAAATTTTTCGACTAAATATTCAAATAAAACTAATTATTAAACTAAATTAACCATATAAACTAAATTACTGATCTAATTACTGATCTAAAGCCCACACTGCCACTGTATGATGACATTGATGACATCACCATTTTCTCCAGAATGGCTGTACGGCTGAATAAAATTCTGCTGCATTATTTTCCTGTTTAACACTGTAAAGCTGCTTTGAAACAATCTGCATTGTTAAAAGTGCTATATAAATAAAGTTGACTTGACCGCAGTCTTTGAGTAAAGCTGAAACTATAGCGTCTTTCTGTTTTTAATACATTTCTTGAATATATGTCTTAATTACAGTAGACCTATAGATAGTTATGATATTTGTGGCTGCACCGGGGTCCGTCATTACTAAGGTTAAAGTTACGCCACTGAGGCTAATCATGAGCGGTCCATGGCACCTGTTTCCATGGCTATCTGTTAAGAACTGTAGGCTACATCAATAAATTACAACACCTTTGTGCTATGGGCACTGCCACTGACACAGGCAGCGGATGAGCCTATTTTACTCTGAGCTTGCTTCTGCTTTTCAAACATGGAAGTGTGACAAAGGCACATGGGCTATATAAATCCTCTAATGTGGATCCAGGCATATTTTGTATCACTATACAACACATGTCCTTATTAGGAGAAAATATATGTTGTTTTAATGAGAAAAATATGTAATTTTTACGACATATCTCGTTATTACGACATAAATACAGTTGTGTGAGAATCAACCTTCAATCTGTGTTTACTTTGGATATAACAAATTATGGCAAAATGAATGTGTTTAATAAGATAAATGGCGTATGCTTAATTTCACGATAAGCAATACAATTTTTAATCTATTGACAGCATTGTTTGCATTATGCATCATAATGCAGTTAGATAACCACAAATAGGTAAGTATTATAATGCATTGTAACTGTTGTTATGATTATTTATCAGATGATACAACATATTATAAGGTTGTTCATAAGGCATTATGCATGTATTATAATTAGGGCTGTCAAAATTAACGTGTTAATAACGCGTTAACGCAAATTAATTTTAGCGGCATTCATTTTTATTAACACGCGATTAACGCAGCGCACATTTTCTGTTTGACTCATGGCCTAGCCCATAGTTGGAGAAATCGAGAGCAGCCATAGACATAAAGGATGCAGCAGCAAACAGAAATGGGGAAGAAAGGGGTTAACATTAACATTACTATTCTAAAACAAATGTGACATTATAGCCTACATAAGCTACCATTTTTTTCTGTTTAACTGAACTGTTTAACGTGTGTGCTGCAGTCCAAGTCCGAGCGCGATGCGCGAATACACTGCAAGCTCACTCTCGGTCATATCCGAGGTAAATCATTAACACCATCACCACTTACAGTACATGTGTTTTATTGAACTAAATACATTACAATCAGCTAAAACGAATACGCAGGTTACTTTTCTGAACAAGAGCGCTCCCGAGTCTGAGTTTCTCACACTGTTCACGTGAATCGCGGCACAGTTCGAGTGCAACCGAACTCAGAGCACCTTCTAATGTGTTGTGTCTGGATGAAAAAAATAAGGATAGCTCACTTAGGGGCAGTCATGGCTTAATGGTTAGAGAATTGGACTTGTAACTCGAAGGTCTCAGGTCTGGCAGGAATTGTCAGTGGGGGGAGTGAATAACCAGCGCTCTCCTCCACCCTCAATACCACGACTGAGGTGAGACCCTTGAGCAAGGCACTGAACCCCCAACTGGCTGCAATATGGCTGCCCACTGCTCCGGGTGTGCATGTTCACTACTGTGTGTGTGCACTTGGATGGGTTAAATGCAGAGCATTCATTTTCTATTTTTAAAATGAAAGAAATCACTGCTTATTCTGAATTTTTAAGCTAGGCTTAAGAGACATGAACAAGTTCTTTGAAAAACATCTATGACCTTTGATACATGTCTAGTCTTCATGCTCTGTTGAGTATGGTTTCACTAATAATATGCATGAAGCATGCATATTTGTCCATACCCATGTTGATTAGAATATAAAAATCTTGAAATGTATAAATGTAAGGTACATTTAGAACTGATAAAAATGTGAGATTAAGCTGCCAATAATCAAGAGTTAACTCATGACAATTATGCGATTAATCTCGAGTTGACTCATGATGATCGTGATTAATCGTGAGTCAGCTCATGACAATCATGCGATTAATCCCGAGTTAGATCATGATGGGCATGCGATTAATCACGAGTTAGCTTGCTCCTACCTCACATCTGCCTTCACTTTGTTATTTGCACTACCGACTGTTTTTATAGTACCAATGTTTACATTTGCATTTTGCACCGTACTTCTAACTGTAATATGCAACCACTTTCCACTGCACTTTTACACTTCTTTTTTGGATAGCTCTGTCCATAATTTATTGCACTACCCTAATCCACTGCTATATTCCTCATATTAGCCTAACATATTATTGTATACCTCTATCTGTAAAATTCTGTTTATAGTAATAGCCATCTGTATATTATATTCATAGTACATATTCACCTGTAAATTCTGTTTATAGTAATAGCCATCTGTATATTTATTCACTGTACATATTCACCTGTAAATTCAGTTCTGTTTATAGTAATAACCGTCTCTCTATTTATACATATTTATATATATTCAGTACATTTCCATGTCCTGCACTTACGCAACCACTGTATATATCCTGCACTTGCTGCTATTGCACTTCTGGTTAGACCTAAACTGCATTTCGTTGCCTTGTACTTGTACTTGTGTAATGACAATAAAGTTGAATCTAATCTAATCTAATCTAATGATAAGCATGCGATTAATCAATCGCAAGATAGCTCATGACGCTCATGCGATTAATCACGAGGTAACTTATGACACTCATGTGATTAATCGTGAGTTAGCTCATGACAATCATCCAATTAATCACGAGTTAGCTTATGACAATCATGCGGTTAATTGCGAGTTAGCTCATGGTAGTCATGCGATTAATCGTGAGTTAGCTCATGACAATCATGCAATTAATCACGAGTTAGCTTATGGCAATCATGCGGTTAATTGCGAGTTAGCACATGGCAATCACGTGATTAATTGCGAGTTAGCTCATGACAATCATGGGATTAATCGTGAGTTAGCTCATGGCAATTGTGATTAATCGTGAGTTAGCTCATGGCAATCATGCAATTAATTTGAGTTAGCTCATGACAACCGTGATTAATCGCGAGTTGGCTCATGGCAATCACGGGGTTAATCGTGAGTTAGCGCATGGCAATCACGTGATTAATCGCGAGTCCGCTCATGGCAATCACACGATTAATCGTGAGCTAACCCATGGCAAACATGATTAATCGTGAGCTAGCTCATGACAATCATGTGATTAATCGCGAGTTAGCTCATGGCAACCATGTGATTAATCGTGAGTTAACTCATGTCAATAATGTGATTAATCGCGAGGTAACCCATGACAATCATGTGATTAATCGTGAGTTAACTCATGACAATAATGTGATTAATCGTGAGTTAGCTCATGACAATCATGTGATTAATCGTGAGTTAGCTCATGACAATCATGTGATTAATCGTGAGTTAACTCATGACAATAATGTGATTAATCGCGAGGTAACCCATGGCAATCATGCAATTAATCGTGAGTTAGCTCATGACAATCATGTGATTAATCGTGAGTTAGCTCATGACAATCATGTGATTAATCGTGAGTTAGCTCATGCCAATAATGTGATTAATCGTGAGTTAGCTCATGACAATCATGTGATTAATCACAATGAAATATTTCTATCGATTGACAGCCCTAAATATAATGCATTGATAATACCCTTATTATGCATTATAAATGCAGGCTTCATAGAAAGTGCGGATTGACCGACAATAATATCCAGTGATGCAAACTTCTCATCTTTGCTATTACAGTTTGCTGTTATGAATTTAAAATAATATAAACTCTTCGACAGAGACGGTACGGATAAGAGCGAATGTGGGAATATTTTAAAATAAAACATTTTTCAAGACCTTATAACCATCGAAGGGCGTGGCTTGAGTTTCCCGCTCGTTCCCGCATCTGATTATAAAGCGCCTCGCATCGTTATTTACCTCGTTACTATCGCTCTAAGATTTCATAATGATTATGTGGTGAATAAGAAGAAATGAACCCAAAACCTCGATTGTGCCAATTAGAGGCAGTTCCGCTCCGTGAGCTCTACTCAACCGGAGCAGGAGAGGTAGAGGAGGTAATAACCCTGATTATTAATTTTGATTAAAAAAGAAACAGTCTAATTATCTCTCTTGTTCTTTGATGAGTTCACTGGGGATCTTATTAGTCAGATCAGACACGTCAATGATATATTCAGCCCACTCCAAGGGTGGTTCTTCGTTATTTTTTCTACCACGGTTAACAACCAGGTGCCTGGATCCCAAGATGGAAAATTACACTGTGCGGTGATGCAGAGCCACTGATGTGTATTTAAGGTATCATAGTGCCATTAGCTCACAATCCCAAACGCGTTCTCGTGGCATTTCAGCTGGGTGGGGAAAGTACAGCGTATGCACCGGCAGGATGCTTTGATTCTGATGCTAATTATGAATAGTCAGAGCTTCCTAACGTAGTTTGCGATGCTGTTTTGTTAACTGACAGCTTTTATAATAGGTTCCGGTGGTTATTATAAGGTACAACTGGTGTGATGCAATCAGGCGCTATTATTCAGTGACACCAGGGCTCTTTCTGCAACAGATATAATGTTGTGTGGTGTAGCGCTGATGCCCACATCCATCACCCCGCCTCTTATACAGCCACGAGGCTGGCACGTTTGGCTTACAAAATAAATTAGTACTTGCAAAAATATTACTACACTTCAGATTAAAGGCAGCATCATCCATTTGGAATATAAATGGCCTATTTATTCAGTGGCATCATAACTGTTATGCATGTTCCTGTACTCACATGATTAATTGCGAGCCAAATATATTTGTAATGATTACAGTCCAATCTGTTACTCCAGCAAAACTTACAGCCACGCTTCCCGCTTCTTTCAACAGAGCGAACGCATTTGATTTAGTAGTTTAATATGCATAACATTCAGCAAACAAAGTTTACACTTTTCCAACAGATCGAAGAAGCTGAAATATCACCAAACTGTCCTCGGCATGCATCCACACAGTTTGCAGTTGTATTATAGAGTTAATAAAATGGAAAGCAGGAAATGAAAGCCATTTGTATTTGGAGAAGCAGATTCTTTTAGCATGAACGGCTTCTGTCCAGTCGGAGGATTACACAGTTTCATCAGATTGCATGAAATGCCCATAATGAGTCCATCTATCGCAGTGTTTGCTGAGAAACCCCACGCATGAAACCAATTCAATCAATATATTCTTCATTCTCACATCATTGAATGCGAGGTAGACTTTAGTGCCATTCACTCTGCTCATTTGCATTAATAATCATAATCATACCAGATTAAATGCTTTACCTCTCAGTTCAATAACTGCACAGGAAACTATCTATCTATCTATCTATCTATCTATCTATCTATCTATCTATCTATCTATCTATCTATCTATCTATCTATCTATCTATCTATCTATCTATCTATCTATCTATCTATCTATCTATCTATCTATCTATCTATCTATCTATCTATCTATCTATCTATCTTCTTCCATCTTTCCATCCATCCATCCATCCATCCATCCATCCATCCATCCATCCATCCATCCATCCATCCATCCATCCATCCATCCATCCATCCATCCATCCATCCATCCATACATCCATCCATCCATCCATCCATCCATCCATCCATCCATCCATCTATCTATCTATCTATCTATCTATCTATCTATCTATCTATCTATCTATCTATCTATCTATCTATCTATCTATCTATGTATCTATCTATCTTCTTCCATCTGTCCATCCATCCATCCATCCATCCATCCATCCATCCATCCATCCATCCATCCATCCATCCATTGACCATTGATCAGGAAACTGCTATTGCATAAACAAGTGAATGCCATTTTTTATATTTTATTTGTTTGTTTTGATTGCCGCAATTTTCCCAAGTGATTAAATTTCAAAACTCTAAGCTCTAATATCACAACAGATCATCAAAAGTGCACTTTTTCAACATTTGATCATATTCTATAGATCAGAAGGAAGAGGAAACAGTCAATGATCATTCTGATGCATCAAACACAGCGTTTTACATTACAGTATTTACATAACTAGGGTAGAGATGGCTGTATTACTGTATGTCACGTATCCCTTGCTTATTATCATGCATATTACTAGGATATTGACTGTTTATTAGGACTTATAAAGCACGTATTAATGCTTATTCTGCAATCCCAATACCTAAACTAAAATGCTACAAACATTACCTTACTAACTATTAATGAGCAGTAAATTAGGACATTATTGAGGCATAAGTCGTAGTTAGTAGTGAACGTGTTCCCAATACTAAAGTGTGTTTTTATTCTGTTTTTCAGTGAACTATCCTGACACATGCTGTGTTCCCATTAAACACACACACAGTCATTTACCAATGCAAGTTCCAGTGCTTCTCAATGTCTATTCAGGGTCCCAGAATGAGTGATATTAAACATTACCTTTCCAATGACTTAAACTTTGGCCGGAGTCTCCGCCGACACAGACTGAATGGGAATGCTCCTGCGGGATGCGGAGCGACTGAATCACCAGCATCTCTGGGCGATGTATTGAGAGTGTGTCTGGCCCACAGCGGCGACAGCCATTAGGATGCACTTCATGTACTGTTCTGTTCTCTGTATCAATCCTTTGACATTCAGCAGACTGAAGCAAATGTGAAAGAGGAGAATATCTTTCCTGTGGGCTTAAGCATACGCCACGCAGCCCGCAGCTCAAAGAGAGAAGCTTCCTTTTATGAATAAAAATGTATTGGAATATCTCCAGTTGTACAGAACAAAAATGTATTAGTCTTGCCTTTTTATAATTCTGTTCCGTGAGCAGCAAAAGAAAATTGATATTGTGTGTAATATCACAAAGACACATCTGATATTACAGAAAGAAACATTCAACTTGTATTGCTACTCTATGAACTGATACTGATGTACATTTTGTTCTCTCTGTTCATCATGAACATATTTGTTCATCTATAACATCAGAAGGATTCATTAAAGGAACAGTACCTAATTATGGGTAACTTGCAAAGATCTAACCATAGGAAATCCTACAGTCCAAACATGCATGAAATATGTTGTCTGATCAATTACGGATAGCACATAAACTACATTAAGATGATGTCAAAACAGCCTACACACGCTTGCCATAGTGGCCAGGCCTGCTTTTATTTGTTTACAGACATGATGCAAGGACGAATGACGGCAACAAATCTAAACTGACCCTGTTTTCTTTCTTAGTTTGGTTAGCCCTGGTGTTCACCTGCAATTGTTTAAGACAGAACCTACAAAACAAAACAAAAAAGCTTTTATGATACACTATATTGCCAAATGTTTTGTGACGCCTGCCTTTCCATGCACATGATTAATATGGAGTCGCCACCCTTTGCAGCTCTAACAGCTTCAGCTCTTCTGGGAAGGCTTTCCTCAAGGTTTAGGAGTGTGTTTATGGGGATTCTTCTAGAAGCGCATTTGTGATGTTGGACGAGAAGGCCTGGCTCTCAGTCTCCGCTCTAATTCATCCCAAAGGTGTTCTATCGGGTTGAGGTCTCGACTCTGTGCAGGCCAGTCCAGTTCCTCCACACCAAACTCACTCATCCGTGTCTTTATGGAGCGATGCTTTGAGCACTGGAGCGCAGGCATGCTGGGGCAGGAAGGGGCCGTCCCCAAACTGTTCCCACAAAGCTGGGAGCATGAAATTGTCCAAAATGTCTTGGTGAAGTATAAAAGGGATAGTTCACCCAAAAATGAAAATTAGTCCATAATTTACTCACCCTCAATTCATCCGAGGTGTGTATGACATTCTTCTTTCAGACGAACACAATCTGAGTTATATTACAAAAGTCCAGGCTAATCCAAGCATTAGAATTGAATTCAAAGTTGCTCTGTTTTTGAAGTCCATAAAAAGTGCATCTGTCCGTCATATAACTGCTCCACGCGGCTCTGGGTGTTAATAAAGGCCTTCTGAAGCGAATCGATGCGTTTGTGAAAGAAAAATATCCATATTTAAAACTTTATCATGTAAACTTTCGGCCGACCGAAAAATTGCATTTTTAAAGTTTTTGTTTTTTAAAGTGACGAACAAGCGGCCAGTGGCTGACAATGAGTTAACACAACGCAACGCTTTAACCTCTCCAATCAACACTTGACTTGTCTTGCCTATAATAAAATCTATAAAACACTTCAAGCATCACAATGTTAGTTTAAACGTTTAGCCTATATCACCACCACAGTAAAAAGGCATTTTTGACAAGCTGAGGCAGGCTGATGCTGGACGCAACGGCACTCGCAAACGAAACGGCTATAATCTAAACTAATAAACAAAATAAATATAAAAAAACATGCAGTTCTCTCAGCCAAACAAATATAAATCCGAACTTCAATTTCCTGTCCTATATGCACATTTAACGGAGTTCACTTCAACGAAAGCAACATATAGGCTATATGAGCTGAATTTGATTTATCATCAACTAATTTCAAAATCAATGACTATTTTATAGTGAAGGATATAAGACCTCTTAGATTCAGTACATCAACTTCTTTGAACCCAGTTACACCGTTCCATCGAATGCTACACTCTGGAAAGCCATGCGCATAGAGTTTGCATATACGACACGAATGTAAGGATTGCAATGTCGCATGCAGCTATTTATTTGGCTTTACTCTGTTACATGAAAATTAAAATATAATGTCATAATTATAATGTTTTGAGAGTTTACTTAAGTAATTGTTGAATTAAAGGTCCCATGGCATGAAATTGTCATTTTATGAGGTTTTTCAACAATAAAATGAGTTCCCCTAGCCTGAATATTGTCCCCAAGTGGCTAGAAATTTTGGTCGGTGTAAACCGAGTTATGGCTGTCTTTCTCTGCCTTTGAGAAAATGAGAGCCCAGACGAGCTGATCTGGAATTTTCCTGTTATGATGTCATAACAGGAACGGTTACCTCCCTTTCCTCCGCCCAGAGAATTTGGCACGCCCATGCGAGCGCCATATTTGTTTGTCCTCGAGAGATCATGGCTTGTGAACGAGTGAATGCTGGCAGTTTGGATGTACAAATGAAAACAGAAGTCTTTTTTCAGTTCCTTCTGATCTGTGATCAGTGATTTCTGATGTGTAGCTAATTATTCAAGTTCACACAGAACTTTATTATTCGTGCTGCGGCTTCTCTCTCTCCCGACAGAACGGTGTTTTCATGTTTTCTATCTTGTGTTTTTGTACGTCCTCGTCACGTCTATCTGTTCTAAAATGTGCATACAGTCGTGAGTTTCTGCTCAACATCGGCAAAGCCACATCTTTAGAGATAAACCTCACGCACGCCGAAGCTCGGGCTGCACTGACCGGTCGGCCTTCAACATCCCCGACCCCCAGTACTGCATCTGGCCCACAGCGGAGGCACCAAACGAGGCGCGAGATTAAGCAGACGGGGGGTAAGCGCGAGGGTCTCGGGGCTAGGCTAGACAGCTATCCACACAATAAACTGGATTATATTTGATTACTGCTGTTGTGTCTTTGTTTGCGCTGTGTACTCAATGCGCGTCACTGACGCTTTTCATACAATCAATCAATCAATCAATTTTTATTTATATAGCGCCTTACAGCAGCCAAAAGGTGCACAAAGCGCTTTCCAAAACAAGCATCAAACGACAACATAAAAACAAGTCCAAGCAAGCAAGTCCAGCACTAAGAGTCAAAAGCTTGATTAAAAAAGTGTGTTTTCAGATGAGTTTTGAAAACACTCAGCACCGTGATGTTTCGGAGGTGCGCAGGGAGTGCATTCCACAACTTTGGTCCTTGAACACTAAATGACCGGCCTCCAAACTTTTTATACCTGTATGGTGGGGTAACCAGAGAAATATGATCAGAGGAACGGAGTGTTCTGGCTGGCTGATATGTTTTTACTAGATCAGTGAGGTATACTGGGGCCAAACCATGGATGGCCTTAAACACAAACAAAAGAATTTTATACTCCACCCTAAACTGCACTGGAAGCCAGTGAAGCGAGTGGAGGACAGGGGTGATGTGTGACCATTTCGATCTATTAGAGAGAAGACGAGCGGCTGCGTTTTGTACCAGTTGAAGGCGACCGATGAGTGATGTATTTAGTCCAGTATAGAGGGCATTACAGTAGTCGATCCTGGAGCTGATGAAGGCGTGAATTGCTTTTTCAAGGTCGGCTCTGGACAAAAAATATTTGACCTTACTAAGAAGTCGTAGCTGGTAAAAACTCGCCTTCACTACTGCACCAATCTGTTTATCATACTGCATGTTTTTGTCCAAAATAACACCCAGGTTACATACAAACGGAGCAAACTGAGGTGTCATAGGACCAAAGCTACAAGCATTATTAGATGAATCCGGGCTGAACAGGATGTACTCAGTCTTTTCTTCGTTTAAATGAAGGAAATTCTGGGAAAGCCACTGTTTGATGTCCTGAAGACAATTATAGAGAGGATCCAGTGACGAACGATTACTCAGAATCACAGGGAGGTAAATCTGGAGGTCGTCGGCATAGAAATGAAAATGAACGTTGTGTCTGGAGATAAGTTGCCCAAGTGGCAATATGTAGAGTGAAAACAGAATAGGACCGAGAATGGAACCCTGCGGTACTCCAGATGACACAGGGGCAACTGAGGAGGCAAAGTCATTGAGCATTACTGAAAAGGTTCTATTAGTGAGGTATGAGAAGAACCAATTCAGCACCACTTTCGATAGGAAAATAATGCTATAATCAACACTTACTCGTAACTCGTTCATCTCCTGTTATGGTACATTACATGTGTTACAAAGTTGGTAGAATAATGATGAAGACGGGCTCGGCGGGACTGGGACTCGTGTTTATTCAGAACTCTCAGATACAAACACAATAAACTCACAGCGCTGACAGTGCTCTCACAACTCAGTAGTTACTATAAATAACTTTGTTAGCAATCGCTCCGTCTCTGGTCCGTGATGTCTGGTTCGCGAACGGTCGAACCAGTTCACCAAATCGGACTGAATCGTTCGGTTTGCGGTTTGCGTCTCGAGTCAACGCTGATCCATAATTTACTAAAGTTACTAACTTTCTGACATGAGTGACAGTCCCTCCGACTAGAAATAAACTAATAACCTGAAGTATATGCTAGTAACTACAACAGTTGACTGAACTGAGACGTGCTGAGAGACCTGATGAGAAGTGAACTCAGGTCACTCACCTCGTTAAACCACGCCCCCTCCGCTACAAGATCTGATACTCATTTCAAATGCAAAGATGTCAGCCAATCACAGCAGTGGGCGTTTTTACTGAAGTCGCACAGCAGATACGCCCCTTGAAACAGGGCAAACATCAGTATAGAAAAAATGCCTTTTATTTCTAAATTATGACATTTTATGAAGTAAAAATCATACTAACAATATAAGTACACCTCAGAATACATTATAAAATAATAGAAAAATGCCATGACATGGGACCTTAAATGAATTAATAAACATTTATTGATAAGAACTATTTAATGTATTTTCATTTACAGTAGAACCATGAGTAGTCGAATAACTCGAGAATTGTTTTAATAAGAAATCGACTAGCAGAAATCAGTAGTCGTGCAACCCCTAATCATGACGGAACTTGTGACCATAGTTGGCAAATTATGCTTTTGGGAAACGCATCCCAGAGCGTTACTGACAGACTGGGAAGAGAGGAGCCGCAACAATGGAGGAAATAATCAACATTCAAGCAGGAAAACCTGCTCTAGAAGAGCCAGAAACAACATCAAGACTTTGTAAAATGGCATAATATGTTCTCTTCAACCTGAATCCCCATCACTGAATAAAACATGCTGTATATGCACTGTCTTGCAGACACCTGGACTCTCAGCAGTATTCAGCACATAACTAAACTCACAGCGGCTGGTTGTCTCCACAGAGTCGGGATCGGCGCTCCCGGTGTCCGCTACCCTTTCCCCCTCTCTCTCTCTCTCTCTCTCTCTCTCTCTCTCTCTCTCTCTCTCTCTCTCTCTCTCTCTCTCTCTCTCTCTCTCTCTCTCTCTCTCTCTCTCTCTCTCTCTCTCACAGCAGAGAATTACATGCCACTTGCATTGCTGTCAAGATCTTACAGAAACAAGATTTGTCAGCTCATTTATCAGCGTTCCCCATGGCTTGTACACTCTGTCACACTGACTATTTCTGGAACCTGAACCTCAGGAAATAAATATATAGAACACACACACACACACAACATTCAACAGAAAACCCCAATATTTAACATGTAAGCAGTTCTTCCTAGAGAATGTCAGCATGGGTAATTGTTGCTTGATGACTATAACACAACTACACTCTTGTTTTCTTTTAAAAAATTGCAGTCACCTCACAAAAATGTGTTTAATTTATGCTTAAGTCAACAGTCTAGTTTTAATATAAAAGAAGTGACGGATTATTCACAGCGTGTAAGAGATGATCATCAGGCGAATCCAAATAGCTACATGAATCAAGAATAATCACAATTATCCCCCATCTTATTTTACGCCTAGGAATTATTATCATAATGTGAGAGTGAAGTAAAAGCAGTTTCGGTGGGAATTCAACAGGGCAGAAGTATTACTAGACCCCAGATCCTGTTTTCTGCTCTTTACAACCGCTGGGTCTCCATCACTCTTTATTTTTTATGTGTGTACTGCAGCAGTTTTAATTGCAGTGGCGTCTGATTTAATATGCAGTGGCTGTATTTTAACACTCCATCTACGCCGCACGCGAGCAACATGACTCGACAGCTTGTTTGATTATAATGGGAGCTTTCTCTGTGCACGGCCAATGAGCTTTCACTCTAAAGCACAGGCTCAAACTGAATCACAAGAAATTGTGCAGTGGACCCCACGATGTGCGCTCGGAGTGAAGACAGTGATTATAATGGGATTGTTCTAGCTGATAAAACGTTAAAACACGCAAAGCAAACATTCAGGTCCATTTGTTATATCGCTACTGTATGTTTCTTTTTCTGGCTACATCAAGACAGATCAACCATTTAATTTGCTGTGTTGCAAATTATAGCTCATATCTTAGTGGCTGGTTTTATTTTATTATATAGAAATCTGAACCTGTATGTATGATGTAAATGTCAAGGTCTATGGTGTGAAATAAATATTTCATTTATTACCCCAATATTAGTCATTAAAACAGCATACAGTTGCACGATACAATTGTGCATATAGATGATTCATTTGTTAATGACTAAAAGTGGCACAAATTAGCCTACTTTAACTATGGTCCGATCTCCATAAAAGTTTGCTTGCTTTTTATGCAATTTTCATAACGAGTTTTCATGTATGAGTTATAGGCTTTTGCATGAACTTGGCCATGCCCATTTTCTAAATGACACTGTTATAGCTACCACAAGGGCAAATTTCTACTTTTTTAAAATCATTATTTATCTAGAGAGTCCAGAGAATTGTACTGCATTTGTTTTATTTAGATTGAGCGAAAATCCTGGGACTAGTTCGCAAAAGTCGAAATCAAAAAATTATAAATCAAATGATATCAATATTGTGTGGAAGTGTGAAACACTGCGTGATTATACAGGTGCTGGTCATATAATTAGAATATCATCAAAAAGTTGATTTATTTCACTAATTCCATTCAAAAAGTGAAACTTATATTATACTTATATAACTTATATAACTTATACGTATATTATATTAATTCATTACACATGGACTGATATATTTCAAATGTTTATTTCTTTTAATTTTGATGATTATAACTGACAACTAAGGAAAATCCTAAATTCAGTATCTCAGAAAATTAGAATATTGTGAAAAAGTTCAATATTGAAGACACCTGGTGCCACACTCTAATCAGCGAATGAACTCAAAACACCTGCAAAGGCCTTTAAATGGTCTCTCAGTCGAGTTCTGTACGCTGCACAATCATGGGGAAGACTGCTGACTTGACAGTTGTCCAAAAGACAACCATTGACACCTTGCACAAGGAGGGCAAGACACAAAAGGTCATTGCAAAAGAGGCTGGCTGTTCACAGAGCTCTGTGTCCAAGCACATTAATAGAGAGGCGAAGGGAAGGAAAAGATGTGCTAGAAAAAAGTGTACAAGCAATAGGGATAACCGCACCCTGGAGAGGATAGTGAAACAAAACCCATTCAAAAATGTGGGTTTCAGCTGTCGCATTCCTTGTGTCAAGCCACTTTTGAACAACAGACAGCGTCAGAAGCGTCTCGCCTCGGCTAAAGACAAAAAGGACTGGACTGCTGCTGAGTGATCCAAAGTTATGTTCTCTGATGAAAGTCAATTTTGCATTTCCTTTGGAAATCAGGGTCTCAGAGTCTGGAGGAAGAGAGGAGAGGCACACAATCCACACTGCTTGAGGTCCAGTGTAAAGTTTCCACAGTCAGTGATGGTTTGGGGTGCCATGTCATCTGCTGGTGTTGGTCCACTGTGTTTTCTGAGGTCCAAAGTCAACGAAGCCGAATACCAGGAAGTTTTAGAGCACTTCATGCTTCCTGCTGCTGACCAACTTTATGGAGATGCAGATTTCATTTTCCAACAGGACTTGGCACCTGCACACAGTGCCAAAGCAACCAGTACCAAAGTCTCGGAAGTGGCATCTAAATATAAATGCCACTCTGCACGAGACAGAAATATCCTCATGAGACCAAGAATAGAGGTTGTGCCTCTGTACAGGACATTCTTATGGATATTCTTATGAAATACAAGACATTCTTATGAAAGTATTATTACATGTCTTTTTACATTTACATATTGTCCCAAAACCCTTTAATATGCAAATTAGATACAGTGTATAGATACATTGCCTAGAGTGGGAATGGCATTTATGGCCATGTTTACACACATATTGCATAAAGTAAAATGGTATATCATATTATTCTGTATCTTTCATAACATTGAGAATCATCTTTATACAAAGTTTGGATAAAACAAACTTGAAGCATAAAAATTGATTGGTGAATAAAAACAAAAATCCCATTGTTTGTCTATTCATGTCTTTTAATAAATAAAAAATATATAAATTTGTTTTTTATGCTTCAAACAATAATGACCGGGAAAAAACAAATGAACCTTTTTTTTCTGGTTCTCTGTTTAATAGGCAATTTGTAGCAAAATATTTGTGAAATTCCTATTATTGGTAAATGACTTGTAAATAAATAATCATAAATGTCTCACTGTACACTGCTATGGTGGAGCGTTGTTTAGCCTATCTGCACTTTACTAGAGCACCCTCAGTAATTTCAGAAGCATTTTCTGGGCGGCCATGATTTTTTAGATAAACCAATGTCCTCATGGACTATCATGGCACCTTGGACAAAGACACTGCATGCCAATGTTCAAGTCAATTGGACTAATGGTTGGGTAGTTATAGCTGTTTTTTATGTTATAGCACCACAAAGTGGTTTGAGTTCATACATATGTGTAAAAATATCTCAATCCCTTCACGAGTTATAGCCATTTTAGTAAAAGTGGCTCCACCCTTTTCGAGACGTTTTGACACCCATTAGCGATCATGAATACAAATGTAAACGTTTTTTTGATAATTATTGATATTCAGACTCCAGAGAATCTTTCTGCACTGGTTTGGTTTGGTTTGGATTTGGTTCAGGCTTAAAAAAAAGTTTTTGACAAAATTCAAAATGGCGGAAAAGTTTTCATGATGGAAATGAGATACAGTATATACGTTTTGTTCGTCCTGGGATTAAAATGATATTAGACACTTGAGGCAAACAGTCTAGGAGATATGAACAGTTTCGCAGGTTTGGTCGCTGTAGCGCCCCCTACTGATCAATCAGGGTCACACCTTGTCAGTCTCTCCCCAAAATGAGACCTACCATCATTTTACAGAAACACGTTGAGTATGTCATTTACCATCTCACAGTGTTCTCTGATGTCTAAAATGGATTGTTGGCCGAGCTTTTCATGCCTCTGCTACATAGTTTGCACACAGGGCCTATTTGTTTTCTTAAATGGATCCATTTAAGAAGGTATCAGCCATGCACCCCATCCCTGGTGTGATTTAGGAGGGTATTTATAAGCCCAGCGAGAGGTCTTCCAGAGCAATAACTGAAATTAAGAACCAGAACATTGGACTCATCCCAGGGCTCATCAATTAGAATTATTTACACAGCGAGCAGTTAGACTTTGAACATGAACACCTAGAAAGTAGTCAAAGTTGGGCTTGATTATTGGAGATGAGGAAACTTTCTGCAAGGGCAGGTCTCCGTTTGCTATTCCAGACTGATTTTCCCTCAGCTCCTGCATGCAATTATGGCAGGATTCTACTTCTGTACACAAACGTATATCTGTTTTGTCATCAGTTACATTCGTGCAGCTCAAGGCTTGAGGTTCTTCACATTGAAACTCCACATAATCCCAAATCCCATGATCATCTCGCATGACGCTGATGTAGAAAGTTTTCACAGGCCGCTGTGTGGGTAGAATAAAATTACTTGAGCGTTTTCTAAAGGAATCTAAAGAATGTTTCCTGTACTACATCAGTTTTGATTGAGCAGTACTGGTATACAGTCTGGGGGTTTTCACTGCTTTCTCATTGGGGCGTTCTGGGTGGTTGTTAGGGTGTTGCTATGCAGTTGTTAGTACGCATTATAGCATTGCATTGCTTTTAGATAGATACTATGATAGCTGATAGAAATTAGCTACTAGATAGATAAGAAATGTTAGATGGAATGGGAGCTTACATGCACTCTAAAAAAATGCATATGTGCTTTTTAAGTGCTAATAGACAGCCAATATCATAGTAATATGCATGATAATAAGACACTAGTTAATAGTGAGTATGGAACCCTAAAAAAACAAATTAGCAATTGCACAAAAAAAAACAAGTGAATAAAGATATGACTGAAATAAACATGTTCAGGTTTTCATGTACATAAACTGTAATCAAACGTTTCTTATCGCCTGTTCTGGGAAAATTGGAACCAGTTCTCGATACCCATTCCTGGCGGACATCCTGTAGAATTCAACCAATCAGAGGACGACTTTAAAACGACTGAAGTATTTCCAGATAAGTGTGCCATATGCGTCAGACGTTTAGCCAACGGTCCTTTGGCGTGATGTCTGAGACTGCCAATTCACTCAATAAAGAAACACTGTGTTGGAGACACACAACTGTGGCTTTGTTTAAAGAGGACATATTAAGCCCCTTCTTCAAAGGTCTTGATGTTGTTTCTGGCTCTACTAGAGCAGGTTTTCCTGCTGTAATGTTGATTATTTCCTCATATTCTCCATTGTTGCGTCTCCTCTCTTCCCAGTCTGTCAGTAACGCTCTGTTTACTTCCTGTCTCTATGAAGCCCCTCCTGCTGAAAAGCACACTGTGCTCTGATTGGTCGGCTGGAGCAGTGTGTTGTGATTGGCGTTTGGGAAATGTCCCGCCCCTCACCATAACCGGCAGTTTCAACACACGACTAACTAACTCAACCAGGCCCCGCCCCTTGATTCTGCGCATAAATTATTATAATGAGGATTATTGTGACGTGTTGGTTCCCGGAAGAAACTCAAGATGGAGGCGTTTGAGGAGTTCAGAAACACTGATATAGAGAAGAACTCCCACTGGAGGGACTTTAGAACCTTTTTCATGCTCAAACAGCAACATAAAGAAAGATGAACATGGAGAAAAATAATAATAAGTCATGCATTGGCAGAACAAAAGCCAAGTAACTAGAAAGATTGTGCTTGAAATGACTGCTATATAAAAGCAGCATCACACTCAGCATTGTGCTGTTTTCCAGACTATAATGTTGCTTGTGTGTTATTGCTAACCGAAATGTGAGAAGTGGCAAATTACGTTGTGTGTGTCTTTTCTAGGCTGACCGAAAACTTTCTCCCCAACTTAATCACAGTCAATACCAGCTAACGGCGTAATATCCATCATGTGACCACAAGAAAACACTTTATTGACATACTGACAGCACTAAATCCACAAGTCTGACCTGGGATTTGAATGTATTGTACTGGAACTGACTTGGCAGTATATTTTTTTCACGAGTGAAATCGTGTGATCTGTTATTGAGCCTCTGACCACCTTAATCAAACAGATTCCTTTAAGTGAGGCGGGACGTCCTGTTTGCTGAAGCAGCACTCGCATCCATTTGCTTTGGAGATTTAGTGCACAGGGGTGTGTTGTCAGTCGCTAGAAGCTTGTCTGGCGGCCTGGGGAACTGTGTATAATTGAAATGTCATGGTGGCGGAGTGGAGCCGGACTGCAGCGGAGGTTTTAGGCATGCTTCAGCGCATGGGAGACAGATGAGGAACAGCCCAGCGCCTACAAAGTGGCATCCTCCCACGCTAGACTTCAGCTCCTGGAGAAAGCCCCGCACATTCACAGCCTGTCCAGCCCACTGACAAAGATTAATGAGGTCTCATGATGGTCAAAATTATTCAAATAAATGGCTGGCTAAATAAGATCTTGAAAGGACAGCGTGCGACTTGTATGCAGTTTTTCTCAAGGCTAAAAGGGAAGATAGAACAGAGCACTTCTTTGAACCTACACTCTGGAAAATCAAAGTACCAATTAGAGCCAGACAGGGATTTGAAGCCTAATGTCACAGGGAAACTTTTTATTGCGTTAAAACTTTTAATTCTCTAGGGCCTCGTACACTCCGCAAAGTTTCAGGAGTGACATCCGCATCTAAATGCCAGAGTGAATCCCCTAAATGATTGTGACATAACGGTAACCATGACAACATTTGTGAATGCAATTAACCTTTATTTTTAACACAGTTTAAAAGCATGTACACAGAAATGGGAGCATCAGACCACCTGCTACAACGAGCAATTAAAGACATTTTAAGACGGTTTTAGTCAAAATCGCTATTCATTTGATTTAATGGTTTATCACTTTTGACCAATTGGTGGCGCTGTGACCAAACTGATGTGGGTTGGTCAGAGTGAGGTGATAATGACACATGCAAAGTTGTGTCATTATACCAAAGCATTGCAGAAATACAGCATTTTTGGCATCATGCAATCAAAATTTGTTGATGCGGCATACGACAATGGTTTTGTCTATCGACATGAAATCTATAAACTTTTGTCGTTCTGAAGGTGATTGATGAATATCGGACAAACGGTCTAGGAGGAGTTTAAAAAAGTAGGTTTTAAAGAAGATCAAAAAGACAGACAGGAAGTTTGCTTGACTAGGGCAAAACTGGTATCGGCATGACCAAAGGAATCTATTTCATTACAATAGCCCAATTTAATCAAAAGTTATTAGCATTTTTGGAAATGTCATTATATCTTTTGACCACAATGTGGTGTTTTGAGTAACGTCAGGGCATGGTGCCGAAGACACACACAGAGTTTCCTAATGATAATCCAATGCGTTCATAAAAAATAGCATTTTATGACAAAATTAGAATTGGCTGACGCCCAAAATGGCCGATAGAGGGAAACTGAGTATCGCTCGACTCGGCAAATCTAAAATGCCAAAGCGTTCAGAAGTTATAAGCAAAAATTCACATTTTTCATATCTCCTGACCACTAGGTGGCACTGCGCCGAAACTGAGCTGATAGCATCAGGTCATGGTTGTCATCATAGATATACATAATAAAGGCTAGATGTCTCGTCCGCGCTGCTGGCCAATGGAGGTCGACGTCCGCACCTGGCGGCCATCTTGTCACAGTCAGCTCGCTCACTCCTAACATTGTGTTTTAATGGTGCATGTGCTTTTTAAATAACCATAACTTGCTCAATTTTCTACCGATTATCAAACTGTTTGGTTTGTTATAAACGTCAGAGATGTAGTTATGACATTGCATACTTATGATTAATTATTCATAATTTTTTCAAGCATCCAGAATTATAGCCACATTAATAACGTTTGTGAGAAACCAAACCATTTGTAAATCCGTCCAGATTTCAGCGAGATAAGAGTATTTGTGTTCAGATCACTCGCCTTACATCAGGAGCCCGCCAGAAAGCTTGCCTGTGACAAGATGGCCGCCGGTGATGATGTTAGAGACTCCGCCGTAAGACATCTAGCCTTTATTATGTATATCTATGGTTGTGAAGATATTGCTTTGCGCTCATTTTGGCGGGCACATTGTCAAATTCGTTTGCACGTTATTCGAGAACAGTTTGACGAATCAACTTAAACTTTTAGTCGGCATGGCCTGAAGATGATCTGGTTCAATTTTTGTGGAAAGCAAAGCAACGGCCTAGGAGGAGTACGAAAAAGTAGGTTTTTTGGAAAATTCTTCATGACCGAAAAATGTAATCGTCTTGAGGACAAAAGAATGTTTAGCCCTTACAGTTCAAAAGTTATTAACATTAACATGAGTGCATCTTTGGACAGTTGGTGGCGCTACAGGGATTGAGGTAGAGACTCCAAATTTGCTTCAAACTGGCTCTATCTGTTCTATGGGCTGCCACAGACTCTACACCAAACTTCAGTGCTTGGCCCCTCTTTACATTTTGCAAACAAGCAACATTTAATTTACTGGCTATTTGTCAAAATATATATACTGTATATAATATTATGAGCACCTTCCTAATATTGTGTTGGTCCCCCTTTTTCTGCCAAAACCGCCCTGACCCTGGCCATGGACTCCACTTGACCCCTGAAGGTGTGCTGTGGTATCTGGCACCAAGATGTTAGCAGCAGATCCTTTAAGTCCTGTAAGTTGCGAGGCGGGGCCTCCATGGATCGGACTTGTTTGTTCCGCTCATCCCACAGATTGCTCGATTGGATTGAGATCTGGGGAATTTGGAGGCCGAGTCAACGCCTCAAACTTGTTGTTGTATGGAAATTTTTCATTATAACTTTTGACCACAAGGTGGCGCTGCCCTCACACATTCTGACCCCTTTCTATCAGAACCAGCTTTAACTTCTTGAGCAGTTTGAGCTCCAGTAGCTCGTCTGTTTGATCGGACCACACGGGCCAGCCTTCGCTCCCCACGTGCATCAATGAGCCTCGGCCGCCCATGACCCTGTGGCCGGTTCTCCACTGGTCCTTCCTTGGAGCACTTTTGATAGAGACTGACCACTGCAGACCGGGAACAGCCCACAAGAGCTGCAGTTCTGGAGATGCTCTGACCCAGTCGTCTAGCCGTCACAATCTGGCCCTTGTCAAACTCGCTCAAATCCTTACGCTTGCCCATTTCTCCTGCTTCTAACACATCAACTCTGAGGAGAACATGTTCACTTGCTGCCTAATATATCCCACCCACTAACAGAGATCATCAGTGTTATTCACTTCACCTGTCAGGTCATAATGTTACATATATACACACACACACACACACACACACAACAACAACAACAACTACGCAGTAAAATTAGTCTTTGCATTTATTTTGACACATTCATGAATTATTACTTGTGTGGTCAAAGGAGTATTTAAATCACACGTCTGCTGGGTATTTTATTCTTTTCTTTTACATTCCACATATCTTATAGTTTTAGAAGTATCTGTATAGTCAATAACCTGACAAATGAAAATGCTGAATAAAGTAAAGACTGGTTTTGTCAATAGTTCCAAAAGCTTAGTTAACGAACATAATCCCATAATATAACACCTAACAAACCGTTTGAGCGGCAGCGCTGCTCAGTTTAATCTCCAGAAGCTGCTCGCCAGAGGAACACACGCTCAGTTGTTTGTTGTGTAAAATCATTGTAAATTCACGCATTCGTGCTGCTTTATTAGTAGCAATAATGTTGTACTTGAATACTGTATATTAACAATATGCTGAACAAACATGTAGATGGTTATTTTAATGTTAGCCATTTCTTTAAACAGTAACAGCAAATCTCCGTTCTGTCATATTCTGGGGTAGAGAAGCGACTGCGGAGGGATGAAATACAAGGAAGTTGTTATAAGGCACACTTTGAAAATAATCATTTATATGCATTTGCATTATTATACTTGAAGATTGGAGCATTGATGGGTGATTGGAGTCATTTGTTGTTCAAGCTCTATGTAGTTCTGATATTGTTCACATAACTTTAGACCCGTTTGATGAAGCTCTTGTGCCAGACAAGCAAGCATTCACTTTGACCTCAACGCCTTCATCAACAGCCTAATTAATGGCACAGTTAAACTCGTAAGTGATTGAATGAGCAGAAAAAGAACAAGCGAGAGCGAGAGCGAGAGCCCTCGGATCATTGGTGCAGTAACATCAGAGCGGTTTCCTATCAAGCATGTCTCGATCATGTTAACAGAGTCATTTGTCTCATGATGCCGAATGATCAAGCTTTGCTTTAAGGGTGCAGACAGTGTTGTGAAGGCCCGATGCTGTGATGCAGATTAGATCCAACGTGCCACGATGATCACTGTGAGTCTACGAACACAAGCTTTAGTAACTGAAGAGGCAGTCGATTGTTTCAGATCGAGAAACTTGTGTAGTTATTTTCCTGAAGTTTCATGGTTTGGCTAAGGTTCATAAAAATTTGATCATGAAATGAAGAGCATTTTAGGGCAGCTTGTAAGGAGGTCGTGCCAGAAAGGGTTTTCCAATGCGACATAATGAAAACTTCATCAAAGTTGCCATTAAATGTTTGGAGTGAAGTTTATTGTGTTGTCCGCACAATAAAGAATTTCATGATGTCGCCTCTACCCAAGCATTACAAAGAGTAATTCAAAATGGGACCATATCCATTAACCAGACCTTCAAGTTGTCATTAAAAGTGCAAATTAGCAGGGAGTTTACATTTATGGACGTTGTAAATTAACACAAGGTGTTACTGGAGGGGAGTGAAGTTAAGCAGGCAAAGACTGTCAGGGACTGTATTTCTTCTGACAGTGAAACACAAAAGGAGATGTTACTGTAATACAGATAATGCTGGTCTTTTCCTTTCATCTTCAAAATAGCCAGTCAGTCGATAAAATCACCAAACAAAACCCTTTCATCTTATACTGCGCCTAGCCCATGCTTAATGTTTAATATACAGTGCCCTCCACTGATATTGGCACCCTTCACTCTAAAAAAACAGCGATTCGGTTGTTTTAAGCAAACATTTAACCCTCTGGTGTTCTTCGGTCATTTCTGAAACATTTTCTGTTTTGAAATGTTAAAAATCACAGCTTCATCGGAATGATATGAAACTATAGCATTAGGACTGTAACTACACAAAAAAATTGGAGTCATGTTTCGAGCTTGCTAATTGGTCATAAAAAAAAAGTAGCGTTCATTGTCTTCAGTCATAAATGACCGACCATAGGAAATGAATGGGAAATCAGCAAAAACACAAAAATTCACAGAATATTTTACAAAGTAAGAATCCAACTACTAATCAGTAAGAATCCAACTACTAACATGGCCAAGACCAAAGAGCTGTCCAAAGACACTAGAGACAAAATTGTACACCTCCACAAGGCTGGAAAGGGCTCCGGGGAAATTGCCAAGCAGCTTGGTGAAAAAAGGTCCACTGTTGGAGCAATCATTAGAAAATGGAAGAAGCTAAACATGACTGTCAATCTCCCTCGGACTGGGGCTCCATGCAAGATCTCACCTCGTGGGGTCTTAATGATCCTAAGAAAGGTGAGAAATCAGCCCAGAACTACACGGGAGGAGCTGGCCAATGACCTGAAAAGAGCTGGGACCACCGTTTCCAAGGTTACTGTTGGTAATACACTAAGACGTCATGGTTTGAAATCATGCATGGCACGGAAGGTTCCCCTGCTTAAACCAGCACATGTCAAGGCCCGTCTTAAGTTTGCCAATGACCATTTGGATGATCCAGAGGAGTCATGGGAGAAAGTCATGTGGTCAGATGAGACCAAAATAGAACTTTTTGCTCATAATTCCACTAAACGTGTTTGGAGGAAGAAGAATGATGAGTACCATCCCAAGAACACCATCCCTACTGTGAAGCATGGGGGGGTGGCATCATGCTTTGGGGGTGTTTTTCTGCACATGGGACAGGGCGACTGCACTGCATTAAGGAGAGGATGACCGGGGCCATGTATTGCCAGATTTTGGGGAACAACCTCCTTCCCTCAGTTAGAGCATTGAAGATGGGTCGAGGCTGGGTCTTCCAACATGACAATGACCCGAAGCACACAGCCAGGATAACCAAGGAGTGGCTCTGTAAGAAGCATATCAAGGTTCTGGCGTGGCCTAGCCAGTCTCCAGACCTAAACCCAATAGAGAATCTTTGGAGGAGCTCAAACTCCGTGTTTCTCAGCGACAGGCCAGAAACCTGACTGATCTAGAGAAGATCTGTGTGGAGGAGTGGGCCAAAATCCCTCCTGCAGTGCAAACCTGCTGAAAAACTGCAGGAAACCTTTGACCTCTGTAATTGCAAACAAAGGCTACTGTAACAAATATTAACATTGATTTTCTCAGGTGTTCAAATACTTATTTGCAGCTGTATCATACAAATAAATAGTTAAAAATTCATACATTGTGATTTCTGGATTTTGTTTTTTAGATTATGTCTCTCACAGTGGACATGCACCTACGATGACAATTTCAGACCCTCCATGATTTCTAAGTGGGAGAACTTGCAAAATAGCAGGGTGTTCAAATACTTATTTTCCTCACTGTATATACACACACACACATCTATGAAAAACTGAACCTATGAACCACATTTGGAATTTTTAAAAATCAAAACACACAAAAAAATTTAGGGCATGATTCGAGCATACTAAGTGGTCGTAAAAAAAAGTACGCCCACTTGTGCTCTTCGGTCAAAAATGACACCATAGGAAATGAATGGGAAATCTGCAAAAACACAACTTCACAGAAAAAAAATCTATATTTCTAACAACAAAAAAATATCTAAAACTTTATAATAAATACTCTTTGAGATTTTTTAAATATATATTCAAATCCATAAAAAAAAAACATTAAATGTGTTCAAAACAGAACTAGGGAATTCTCAAGCCTCTCCATAGAGACATCTAGTGGTCACACCCATGGTTGCATGATTCCTTAAATAATTCCAAAAGTGGGCGCTAATCTGCCTTAAAAAAATATTTTGAAGGCCTAGTCTCTATTTTAACCTGAAATACTGCAATAATTAAAACAAAAATAATAAAAATCAATGGCAAAAATAGACAATAATTATTGCATAAATATAAAAAAATACCATCAAATCATCTCAAAATACAAAATTAAAAAGAGAAAATATTATTGAAGAAAAATAAATAGCATTGGTTTTACTGGGGTGGAGGAAGTTTAATTTTTAGGTGTCCGGTCACTTATGACCGGGAAGACGACCAATGCAACCCTAAACGAAGAGCACCAGAGGGTTAACCCAACTGCTGGGTTAAAACAACCCAATTGCTGTTGTTTTTAACCCAGCATTTTTAGAGTGTTGTTGAATATGAGCAAAAGTAAATCTGCATTGTTTATCCTTTTGATCTTTCATTAAAAAAATCACAAAATTCTAACCTTTCATTGAAGTAAAACAATTGAAAGTCAGGGGGAAACACACATTATGAAATAAATAGTTCACACACTCTAAAAAATGCTGGGTTGAAAATTGACTAACCCAGAAATTGGGTTGTTTTAAGCAAACATTTAACCCAATTGTTGAGTTAAAACAACCCAATTGCTGGGTTAGTCCATTTTCAACCCAACTTGGGTTATTTTTAACCCAGCATTTTTTAGAGTGCATTGGCCACAATTATTGACACCCAATTCTTGTAACGTCCTTTCCCCAAAACACCAGCTCTGAGTCTTCTCCTCTAATGCCTGATGAGTTTGGACATCGGAGCCCATTCCTTCATACAGAATCTCTCCAGATCCGTCAGAGTCCAGCTCTTCTCTTCAGGTCATCTCTCATTCTCCATAGCAGAAGCTTCATCTGTGCTCAGTGACACATTTGTGTGTTGATTTTATGTGTGATGATACCATGTGTCTGAACAAGAAGTCCAGGTACTACACCAAAAAAACTGTGTTTTTAACCGTGGGCATGGGCTGCTTTATATCCCTGTTTGGGTTTGCTGCCAAAAAGCTCTTGTTTTAGCTTCATATGACCACAGAAGCAGGTCTGTCTGAAGCTCCAGTCGTGTCTGACCACTGAATATGACCACAGAAGCTGAATATGACCACAGAAGCAGGTCCGTCTGAAGCTCCAGTCGTGTCTGACCACTGAATATGACCACAGAAGCAGGTCCATCTGAAGCTCCAGTCGTGTCTGACCACTGAATATGACCACAGAAGCAGGTCCGTCTGAAGCTCCAGTCGTGTCTGACCACTGAATATGACCACAGAAGCAGGTCCGTCTGAAGCTCCAGTCGTGTCTGACCACTGAATATGACCACAGAAGCTACAGTCGTGTCTGACCACTGAATATGACCACAGAAGCTGAATATGACCACAGAAGCAGGTCCATCTGAAGCTCCAGTCGTGTCTGACCACTGAATATGACCACAGAAGCAGGTCCGTCTGAAGCTCCAGTCGTGTCTGACCACTGAATATGACCACAGAAGCAGGTCCGTCTGAAGCTCCAGTCGTGTCTGACCACTGAATATGACCACAGAAGCAGGTCCGTCTGAAGCTCCAGTCGTGTCTGACCACTGAATATGACCACAGAAGCAGGTCCGTCTGAAGCTCCAGTCGTGTCTGACCACTGAATATGACCACAGAAGCAGGTCGCCTGAAGCTCCAGTCGTGTCTGACCACTGAATATGACCACAGAAGCAGGTCCGTCTGAAGCTCTAGTTGTGTCTGACCACTGAATATGACCACAGAAGCAGGTCCGTCTGAAGCTCTAGTTGTGTCTGACCACTGAATATGACCACAGAAGCTGAATATGACCACAGAAGCAGGTCCATCTGAAGCTCCAGTCGTGTCTGACCACTGAATATGACCACAGAAGCAGGTCCGTCTGAAGCTCCAGTCGTGTCTGACCACTGAATATGACCACAGAAGCAGGTCCGTCTGAAGCTCCAGTCGTGTCTGACCACTGAATATGACCACAGAAGCAGGTCGCCTGAAGCTCCAGTCGTGTCTGACCACTGAATATGACCACAGAAGCAGGTCCGTCTGAAGCTCTAGTTGTGTCTGACCACTGAATATGACCACATAAGCAGGTCCGTCTGAAGCTCCAGTCGTGTCTGACCACTGAATATGACCACATAAACAGGTCCATCTGAAGCTCCAGTCGTGTCTGACCACTGAATATGACCACAGAAGCAGGTCCGCCTGAAGCTCCAGTTGTGTCTGACCACTGAATATGTCCACAGAAGCAGGTCCGTCTGAAGCTCTAGTCGTGTCTGACCACTGAATATGACCACAGAAGCAGGTCCATCTGAAGCTCCAGTCGTGTCTGACCACTGAATATGTCCACAGAAGCAGGTCCATCTGAAGCTCCAGTCGTGTCTGACCACTGAATATGACCACATAAACAGGTCCATCTGAAGCTCCAGTCGTGTCTGACCACTGAATATGTCCACAGAAGCAGGTCCGTCTGAAGCTCTAGTTGTGTCTGACCACTGAATATGACCACATAAACAGGTCCATCTGAAGCTCCAGTCGTGTCTGACCACTGAATATGTCCACAGAAGCAGGTCCGCCTGAAGCTCCAGTCGTGTCTGACCACTGAATATGTCCACAGAAGCAGGTCCATCTGAAGCTCCAGTCGTGTCTGACCACTGAATATGACCACAGAAGCAGGTCCGCCTGAAGCTCCAGTCGTGTCTGACCACTGAATATGTCCACAGAAGCAGGTCCGTCTGAAGCTCCAGTCGTGTCTGACCACTGAATATGTCCACAGAAGCAGGTCCGTCTGAAGCTCTAGTCGTGTCTGACCACTGAATATGACCACAGAAGCAGGTCCATCTGAAGCTCCAGTCGTGTCTGACCACTGAATATGTCCACAGAAGCAGGTCCATCTGAAGCTCCAGTCGTGTCTGACCACTGAATATGACCACATAAACAGGTCCATCTGTAGCTCCAGTCGTGTCTGACCACTGAATATGTCCACAGAAGCAGGTCCATCTGAAGCTCCAGTCGTGTCTGACCACTGAATATGACCACATAAACAGGTCCATCTGAAGCTCCAGTCGTGTCTGACCACTGAATATGACCACATGAACAGGTCCATCTGAAGCTCCAGTCAAGTCTGACCACTGAATATGTCCACAGAAGCAGGTCCGTCTGAAGCTCCAGTCGTGTCTGACCACTGAATATGACCACATGAACAGGTCCATCTGAAGCTCCAGTCAAGTCTGACCACTGAATATGTCCACAGAAGCAGGTCCGTCTGAAGCTCCAGTCGTGTCTGACCACTGAATATGACCACAGAAGCAGGTCCTTCTGAAGCTCCAGTCAAGTCTGACCACTGAATATGTCCACAGAAGCAGGTCCGTCTGAAGCTCCAGTCGTGTCTGACCACTGAATATGACCACAGAAGCAGGTCCTTCTGAAGCTCCAGTCAAGTCTGACCACTGAATATGACCACAGAAGCAGGTCCGTCTGAAGCTCCAGTCGTGTCTGACCACTGAATATGTCCACAGAAGCAGGTCCGTCTGAAGCTCTAGTTGTGTCTGACACTGAATATGACCACAGAAGCTCCAGTCGTGTCTTACCACTGAATATGTCCACAGAAGCAGGTCCATCTGAAGCTCTAGTCGTGTCTGACCACTGAATATGTCCACAGAAGCAGGTCTGTCTGAAGCTCCAGTCGTGTCTGACCACTGAATATGACCACAGAAGCAGGTCCGTCTGAAGCTCCAGTCGTGTCTGACCACTGAATATGTCCACAGAAGCAGGTCCGTCTGAAGCTCTAGTCGTGTCTGACCACTGAATATGTCCACAGAAGCAGGTCTGTCTGAAGCTCCAGTCGTGTCTGACCACTGAATATGACCACAGAAGCAGGTCCGTCTGAAGCTCCAGTCGTGTCTGACCACTGAATATGACCACAGAAGCAAGTCCGTCTGACGCTCCAGTCGTGTCTGACCACTGAATATGACCACAGAAGCAGGTCCGTCTGAAGCTCCAGTCGTGTCTGACCACTGAATATGTCCATAGAAGCAGGTCCATCTGAAGCTCCAGTCATGTCTGACCACTGAATATGACCACAGAAGCAAGTCCGTCTGAAGCTCCAGTCGTGTCTGACCACTGAATATGACCACAGAAGCAGGTCCGTCTGAAGCTCCAGTCGTGTCTGACCACTGAATATGTCCACAGAAGCAGGTCCGTCTGAAGCTCTAGTTGTGTCTGACACTGAATATGACCACAGAAGCTCCAGTCGTGTCTGACCACTGAATATGACCACAGAAGCAGGTCGCCTGAAGCTCCAGTCGTGTCTGACCACTGAATATGACCACAGAAGCAGGTCCGTCTGAAGCTCTAGTTGTGTCTGACCACTGAATATGACCACATAAGCAGGTCCGTCTGAAGCTCCAGTCGTGTCTGACCACTGAATATGACCACATAAACAGGTCCATCTGAAGCTCCAGTCGTGTCTGACCACTGAATATGACCACAGAAGCAGGTCCGCCTGAAGCTCCAGTTGTGTCTGACCACTGAATATGTCCATAGAAGCAGGTCCGTCTGAAGCTCTAGTCGTGTCTGACCACTGAATATGACCACAGAAGCAGGTCCATCTGAAGCTCCAGTCGTGTCTGACCACTGAATATGTCCACAGAAGCAGGTCCATCTGAAGCTCCAGTCGTGTCTGACCACTGAATATGACCACATAAACAGGTCCATCTGAAGCTCCAGTCGTGTCTGACCACTGAATATGTCCACAGAAGCAGGTCCGTCTGAAGCTCTAGTTGTGTCTGACCACTGAATATGACCACATAAACAGGTCCATCTGAAGCTCCAGTCGTGTCTGACCACTGAATATGTCCACAGAAGCAGGTCCGCCTGAAGCTCCAGTCGTGTCTGACCACTGAATATGTCCACAGAAGCAGGTCCATCTGAAGCTCCAGTCGTGTCTGACCACTGAATATGACCACAGAAGCAGGTCCGCCTGAAGCTCCAGTCGTGTCTGACCACTGAATATGTCCACAGAAGCAGGTCCGTCTGAAGCTCCAGTCGTGTCTGACCACTGAATATGTCCACAGAAGCAGGTCCGTCTGAAGCTCTAGTCGTGTCTGACCACTGAATATGACCACAGAAGCAGGTCCATCTGAAGCTCCAGTCGTGTCTGACCACTGAATATGTCCACAGAAGCAGGTCCATCTGAAGCTCCAGTCGTGTCTGACCACTGAATATGACCACATAAACAGGTCCATCTGAAGCTCCAGTCGTGTCTGACCACTGAATATGTCCACAGAAGCAGGTCCATCTGAAGCTCCAGTCGTGTCTGACCACTGAATATGACCACATAAACAGGTCCATCTGAAGCTCCAGTCGTGTCTGACCACTGAATATGACCACATGAACAGGTCCATCTGAAGCTCCAGTCAAGTCTGACCACTGAATATGTCCACAGAAGCAGGTCCGTCTGAAGCTCCAGTCGTGTCTGACCACTGAATATGACCACATGAACAGGTCCATCTGAAGCTCCAGTCAAGTCTGACCACTGAATATGTCCACAGAAGCAGGTCCGTCTGAAGCTCCAGTCGTGTCTGACCACTGAATATGACCACAGAAGCAGGTCCTTCTGAAGCTCCAGTCAAGTCTGACCACTGAATATGTCCACAGAAGCAGGTCCGTCTGAAGCTCCAGTCGTGTCTGACCACTGAATATGACCACAGAAGCAGGTCCTTCTGAAGCTCCAGTCAAGTCTGACCACTGAATATGACCACAGAAGCAGGTCCGTCTGAAGCTCCAGTCGTGTCTGACCACTGAATATGTCCACAGAAGCAGGTCCGTCTGAAGCTCTAGTTGTGTCTGACACTGAATATGACCACAGAAGCTCCAGTCGTGTCTGACCACTGAATATGTCCACAGAAGCAGGTCTGTCTGAAGCTCCAGTCGTGTCTGACCACTGAATATGTCCACAGAAGCAGGTCCGTCTGAAGCTCTAGTCGTGTCTGACCACTGAATATGTCCACAGAAGCAGGTCTGTCTGAAGCTCCAGTCGTGTCTGACCACTGAATATGACCACAGAAGCAGGTCCGTCTGAAGCTCCAGTCGTGTCTGACCACTGAATATGTCCACAGAAGCAGGTCTGTCTGAAGCTCCAGTCGTGTCTGACCACTGAATATGTCCACAGAAGCAGGTCCGTCTGAAGCTCCAGTCGTGTCTGACCACTGAATATGACCACAGAAGCAAGTCCGTCTGACGCTCCAGTCGTGTCTGACCACTGAATATGACCACAGAAGCAGGTCCGTCTGAAGCTCCAGTCGTGTCTGACCACTGAATATGTCCATAGAAGCAGGTCCATCTGAAGCTCCAGTCATGTCTGACCACTGAATATGACCACAGAAGCAAGTCCGTCTGAAGCTCCAGTCGTGTCTGACCACTGAATATGTCCACAGAAGCAGGTCTGTCTGAAGCTCCAGTCGTGTCTGACTACTGAATATGTCCACAGAAGCATGTCCGTCTGAAGCTCCAGTCGTGTCTGACCACTGAATATGACCACAGAAGCAGGTCCGTCTGAAGCTCCAGTCGTGTCTGACCACTGAATATGTCCACAGAAGCAGGTCCGTCTGAAGCTCTAGTCGTGTCTGACCACTGAATATGACCACAGAAGCAGGTCCGTCTGAAGCTCTAGTCGTGTCTGACCACTGAATATGACCACAGAAGCAAGTCCGTCTGAAGCTCCAGTCGTGTCTGACCACTGAATATGACCACAGAACCAGGTCCATCTAATGCTCCAGTCGTGTCTGACTACTGAATATGTCCACAGAAGCATGTCCGTCTGAAGCTCCAGTCGTGTCTGACCACTGAATATGACCACAGAAGCAGGTCCGTCTGAAGCTCCAGTCGTGTCTGACCACTGAATATGTCCACAGAAGCAGGTCCGTCTGAAGCTCCAGTCGTGTCTGACCACTGAATATGACCACAGAAGCAGGTCCTTCTGAAGCTCCAGTCAAGTCTGACCACTGAATATGACCACAGAAGCAGGTCCGTCTGAAGCTCCAGTCGTGTCTGACCACTGAATATGTCCACAGAAGCAGGTCCGTCTGAAGCTCTAGTTGTGTCTGACACTGAATATGACCACAGAAGCTCCAGTCGTGTCTGACCACTGAATATGTCCACAGAAGCAGGTCTGTCTGAAGCTCCAGTCGTGTCTGACCACTGAATATGTCCACAGAAGCAGGTCTGTCTGAAGCTCCAGTCGTGTCTGACCACTGAATATGTCCACAGAAGCAGGTACGTCTGAAGCTCCAGTCGTGTCTGACCACTGAATATGACCACAGAAGCAAGTCCGTCTGACGCTCCAGTCGTGTCTGACCACTGAATATGACCACAGAAGCAGGTCCGTCTGAAGCTCCAGTCGTGTCTGACCACTGAATATGTCCATAGAAGCAGGTCCATCTGAAGCTCCAGTCATGTCTGACCACTGAATATGACCACAGAAGCAAGTCCGTCTGAAGCTCCAGTCGTGTCTGACCACTGAATATGTCCACAGAAGCAGGTCTGTCTGAAGCTCCAGTCGTGTCTGACTACTGAATATGTCCACAGAAGCATGTCCGTCTGAAGCTCCAGTCGTGTCTGACCACTGAATATGACCACAGAAGCAGGTCCGTCTGAAGCTCCAGTCGTGTCTGACCACTGAATATGTCCACAGAAGCAGGTCCGTCTGAAGCTCTAGTCATGTCTGACCACTGAATATGACCACAGAAGCAAGTCCGTCTGAAGCTCCAGTCGTGTCTGACCACTGAATATGTCCACAGAAGCAGGTCTGTCTGAAGCTCCAGTCGTGTCTGACCACTGAATATGTCCACAGAAGCAGGTCCGTCTGAAGCTCCAGTCGTGTCTGACCACTGAATATGACCACAGAAGCAGGTCCGTCTGAAGCTCTAGTTGTGTCTGACCACTGAATATGACCACAGAAGCAGGTCCGTCTGAAGCTCCAGTCGTGTCTGACCACTGAATATGTCCACAGAAGCAGGTCTGTCTGAAGCTCCAGTCGTGTCTGACCACTGAATATGTCCACAGAAGCAGGTCCGTCTGAAGCTCCAGTCGTGTCTGACCACTGAATATGACCACAGAAGCAAGTCCGTCTGACGCTCCAGTCGTGTCTGACCACTGAATATGACCACAGAAGCAGGTCCGTCTGAAGCTCCAGTCGTGTCTGACCACTGAATATGTCCATAGAAGCAGGTCCATCTGAAGCTCCAGTCATGTCTGACCACTGAATATGACCACAGAAGCAAGTCCGTCTGAAGCTCCAGTCGTGTCTGACCACTGAATATGTCCACAGAAGCAGGTCTGTCTGAAGCTCCAGTCGTGTCTGACTACTGAATATGTCCACAGAAGCATGTCCGTCTGAAGCTCCAGTCGTGTCTGACCACTGAATATGACCACAGAAGCAGGTCCGTCTGAAGCTCCAGTCGTGTCTGACCACTGAATATGTCCACAGAAGCAGGTCCGTCTGAAGCTCTAGTCGTGTCTGACCACTGAATATGACCACAGAAGCAGGTCCGTCTGAAGCTCTAGTCGTGTCTGACCACTGAATATGACCACAGAAGCAAGTCCGTCTGAAGCTCCAGTCGTGTCTGACCACTGAATATGACCACAGAACCAGGTCCATCTAATGCTCCAGTCGTGTCTGACTACTGAATATGTCCACAGAAGCATGTCCGTCTGAAGCTCCAGTCGTGTCTGACCACTGAATATGACCACAGAAGCAGGTCCGTCTGAAGCTCCAGTCGTGTCTGACCACTGAATATGACCACAGAAGCAGGTCCGTCTGAAGCTCCAGTCGTGTCTGACCACTGAATATGACCACAGAAGCAGGTCCGTCTGAAGCTCCAGTCATGTCTGACCACTGAATATGACCACAGAAGCAGGTCCGTCTGAAGTTCCAGTCATGTCTGACCACTGAATATGACCACAGAAGCAGGTCCGTCTGAAGCTCCAGTCATGTCTGACCACTGAATATGTCCACAGAAGCAGGTCCGTCTGAAGCTCTAGTCGTGTCTGACCACTGAATATGACCACAGAAGCAGGTCCGTCTGAAGCTCCAGTTGTGTCTGACCACTGAATATGACCACAGAAGCAGGTCCGTCTGAAGCTCCAGTTGTGTCTGACCACTGAATATGTCCACAGAAGCAGGTCCGTCTGAAACTCCAGTCGTGTCTGTCCACTGAATATGACCACAGAAGCAGGTCCGTCTGAAGCTCCAGTCGTGTCTGACCACTGAATATGACCACAGAAGCAGGTCCGTCTGAAACTCCAGTCGTGTCTGACCACTGAATATGACCACAGAAGCAGGTCCGTCTGAAACTCCAGTCGTGTCTGACCACTGAATATGACCACAGAAGCAGGTCCATCTGAAGCTCCAGTCGTGTCTGACCACTGAATATGACCACAGAAGCAGGTCCGTCTGAAACTCCAGTCGTGTCTGTCCACTGAATATGACCACAGAAGCAGGTCCGTCTGAAGCTCCAGTCGTGTCTGTCCACTGAATATGACCACAGAAGCAGGTCCGTCTGAAGCTCTAGTTGTGTCTGACCACTGAATATGCTGGAGTTTGTTTCTGGATGAGCGAGGAGGATTGTTCTTCAAGCCCTTCTGAACAACATGTGCTGATGTAGGAGCTGTTTGAGACCCTGTCCTCTCTCCAAGACTCAACTAATCTCTGTGATTCTCCATCTCTGACCCTTGGAGAGTCTTTGTCGACTCAAACGCTCCTCCTCTCGGGCATTAGGACGATACACACACACGTCCTCTTCCAGATTCAGAACATCTTTAGTGGATTGAACTTCTGAGTTATTGCCCTGATGGTGGAAATGGGGATGTTCAGTGCTTTCACTGATTTCTTACACACTTTCTGTTGTGTGAAGCTCAACAATCTTTGGCTGCACATCAGAACTGTAGCCTGTGCTTTTACTCATTGTGATGATGATTGAGGGAGTTTGGCTTTTGTGTTTCCTCATATCTATACTCCTGTGGAACAGCCAATTCATGCTCATAGTCACCCTGGTGAGCTAAAACATGTAAATATGAATGGATGTTTTACTCATAAGAATTTCTAGGGGTGCCAACAACTGTGGCACACATGCATTGGAGACAAACATTTATTTCATAATGTGAGTTTCCCCACGACTTTCCTTTCTTTTGCTTCAATGAAAGGTTAGAATTTTGGGATTTTTTTTAATGAAAGATAAAAAGGATAAACAATGCAGATGAATTATTACAGCCATCTTTGATCATATTTACCAGCGGTGCCAATATTAGTGGAGGGCACTGTACATGGTCCAATGTACCAACCCAGAACAGGCTTGTGGCGACATTTCGGCAAAACATTACGTTGTTTCTTGCAGGTTTTACCACTTTCAATGTGAGTGCCAATAAAAGTATTATCCGAAACAATCTGCCAGTGTTTTATTATGATGTGTGTTGTGTGTACCGCCAGAGCTGCGTGATTAATCGAAATAAAACCGAAATCACAATATGGCTTAGTGTAATTATTATATCATAAAGGCTGTGGTTTAATGCAATACATATAAATATATGGCGGATTCAGGGTGACTGGGACACTTTTCAATGGCAAAAAGTGTCCCGAATTCACCCCTATATATAGTGTTTCAGAATGAAGCGCATCACTGACGTGATTCATCGGTGTTTCAGTGTCTCAGAGTGACTTCACGGTAAATGTTTACTGCATCAGAAAACCCAGACATATAGAGCTCCTTATGTAATGCAAATGTCAAGATGTATTAGTTTATAATTCATGCATTATGGTTAAAGTGCGTCAAGGTCGTAATGTAGTCAATGCCAAGTTTATTTAAAACAAAAGAAGTTGACCAAAGTGCTGCACATCAAGAATCATAAAAAAAACAAAATAAGACTTTATTAATCAATAATCCGACCCTGTAATCATCATTTTTGTGGATGGTGTTAAAAATGTAGGTAGATGCACTTTCCCCCCCAATGAACCTATGTTGAAATGTAGTCAGTGTCGTGGATTAACATGCAAAAGACTTATCGTACTTGGTTAGAGCTCAGTATTATTTGTCATAATAAGCTCTAATTCTATTTTCAGATAATTAGTTATTTTTCTTCTCAGAAAAACACAGAAGAGAGCAGTTGCTAGGCATCAGTGATCCTCGGTTCATGTGCGAGAAATTCATTGACAGCGTTCACATTATCAACATTGTTTTTCGAATGATTTCTCTGATTATGTGTGCGCATGAAGCATAACTTTTCTGCAGCCTATCAAACTTCTCAAGGTGCAATCAGGGTCGAAACACAGGGCCTAATCAGAGCAGACAGTAATCAAGGCTGCGAGGATCTCTAGTCATTTGTATCAGGAGTTTCACCTTCTTCTTGCAAAACATAACTTTTCCTTGAGCGGAATTTGTGAATTTTATTAAGTCTTCAAATGCATCATCCATGTGTAACTAAATGTAGTGATGCTACATCTGTCAGTTTAGCCCGAAAATCTGAATAACCAAATAAAATGATCACATCCTGCACTCTAGATATGAAGCTTGGGTTTTGTCAGGCGCTTCATATAGAAATAACATCAGATTTGTCTCATTTTAAGTAAACACAAAAAACAGAGATGAAAAGTTAACTTCAGTAAAAACTGTACTTTTGCTATGTTTAAATAAATGTTCAGTGATATGATGATATGATGAATGATTTTTGCGCCATTTTTTCTATTGATATGGCAACTTGTAAATGGGTCAATGACAAATAAGGTTTTTAAGATTATTATTATTTTTTTTAAAAAGCATTTTTATGTCCAAATAAATGTATGGTGTTGATTAATATTGGTTTTACAGCTTTTAATTAATTATTAAACAAGATTTCTGATTTTACCACCCAGAAAATGTCAGGCGGTGCGACCATATATTAATTTAAAATAATATACATATGAATCATTGTAGTGTCTAAAAGGCATATCACGTGGTAAATTCCCTTTCCATTTCTTTATGTATTGCCCTTTTTGTCCAATTCATATAAACCGACAAACACCCAATTTTCCATAAGGAGTTCTGTTTTGTTTTTAACTGTAAAAATTATTTGTATACATTACATAACGGTTTGTAGTTATATTTCTTACTTCATTTTGCAATTGCAGTGGGAATTGATTGTTTTAAATATAAATTTGCTGGTCGCGCCACCTGACATTTCAAACTCAATTCAAATCTAACAGGCATTAACTTGGACACCTATACAAATGTTTGACCATGTGCTCAAGGTTATACTTACATTTTTTAAATCAAATACACATTTTTATAATAACAACACATTTACAAAGTTTTCCAGGGGTCACACCACCTGACATGATAAGTTGAATCAACCTCATCATTACTCAAAAATGTCAAATTATCTAATATTTATGAGAGGGTGACTAACATTGTTACTGCATCAAAGGGGTCCTCTGTGTGATGTCATATGCTGTCACATGGCTTTCTTAAAGTAACATGGCATAAGTTGGCATTTTTATGTCGGTCGCTCTCCCTGACATTTGAAGAAGTCAATTTTTCGGACAAAAGTTTTTTGAGTAATAGGATAGTTTTGAAATGGGACTGATACACTATTTTCCCTCATTTATAAGGAATTTAACGTGAAATCAAGCCAAACGATGTGATTAAGAATTTAACTGAGGAAATGAACCTTTTTATTGCAGTTTTGTTTTCTGCTTGTACGTTCGGACGGTCGCACCACCTGACATTTTTGGTCTTTCAAACACCTCAAAAAGTCGATTAAATAAAAAAAAATAAAGGAAGTATTGTAGATCAATTTGATATATGGCATGTACTGTATTTATAAAAAATCTTTTTAAGAAAATTATGAATTCGGACACAAAAAATACATGTCATGTCACTGACCCAAATACAGTAAGTTTGGTCATCCTGGCACCAGTGTTAATATCGTTGACGAATAATTTTCGTCATCATTTTTGTCAAGGCCCTTTTTTCACTGATGAAAACGAGACGATAACTAAATAAAGACTAGTGTTGGATCACAAAAACTATGACGAAAATCAACTGTCATTTTCGTCAACAAATAAAAACGAGACGAAAGTGTTAGGGAGGGTCGATTAGGGAAGAGATCCAGTCAGAACTGATGTCCTGTGTCACAGATGCGCTCATTTGAGTCTGTGCTGATCAAACCGCTGGAAAACACGGCTCACGCATCCCCAATCCAGCGCTCCAGAGCGGCTCACAGTCACTGAAGAGCGCACATTTATGCCAGGCCATTGTTTACGAACTAATGCTGATGAATAATGACAATGTTTACTTTATGATGTTTATATAGTAATGTGTTTTAGACGGTTGTAACAACGCATATTTTATCTCCTGAGCTTGAATGAGCTCCTACAACTGCAATAGAGGCGCAGACATTTCAAAATAAGAGTCCTGGTGTATTTCCAGCTGGTTTATAGTTAAAAGTCACGCATTATATATACGTTTTTGGTTACACAATAAACTGTATTTCATTTAATTCGCATTTAATTCATAGTCAGGAGGAAAGACCAGTATTTGACACATATTCAATAAAGTATCAGGGTTAGAATAGTTCACTAAAACCATTAAAAACACCTTCATTACTTGAAATTCAATAAATGTTAACTGAAATTAAAAAAATAAACTTATTTGAAGCTTTAGCTTAACCTGATATGGCCTACTGACTAAAACAGAAATACAGAGTTATAAAAACTATATAGATGTTTTTAAAAAACAAACACAAAACTGAATTGAGCTCTTTCGTGCATTTTTAAAGTCAAAAACAAAATGATGTCAAAATGTCAGTTCAGTGACAGTCGGTTATGTGATGCTTAAATGCTTAATGTATTACAATTGAACTAAACTCATTAGATTTTAGGAGACTAAAACTAAAAACAATCCAGGTGACTAAAATATGACTAAAACTAAATCAAAATTAACACTGCCTGGCACGTGTGTAATGATTTATACCTGCGTTACTTTATGCCCCGCTCTCTCTATATAAGCGAATATAAACTTTGGTAACTACCTCAAACTATGAGTAGCTTGTAGTTTGGCAGGTGGCGGTTTTAAACACTTGTTTGAGTGTAACTCTCATCCATTGCGGCACGAGAGGTTTGTGCGCCCGTGTAATGAAGCGCGGAGCTGCAGAAGCGTGAAGTGTCTGGTGGCCTGTGGCGGAAGCCGCTGGAGCAGCGCTAACGACTCGCTTCCCTCGCTGCGGGACGCCTCCATGACTCATTAATCTCCGCTTTTGTCTGTGTTTATAAATACAGCTACGCGCTTCATGCTAATCTGGGATCTGTGGAGAGATATGCTCCATCTGAGATGATTGCTTCATTTTGCATTTCCCCCAGAGTAAGCCCATAACGAGGGGAAGAAAGAGTGGAAGACCTGCGGCTGCCAGACATGTCAGGTGGGCGAACGCTCAGACGGGACGCTTCAATCATTGGAGAACTACAACCGTTCCTGACAGAGAGAGACATCCTGTGACTACATCATGACCTAGTTTTGTTACGCAATACACTAGTGTTGTCATGATACCAAAGATATGACTGATACGATACCAGACTAAAATACCTCGATACCGATACTGAATCAATACCACGGCAAATAAAACAGTAATTGAATATGACAGAACTTGTCGTTGTTTTATAATTTATTTCCCTAAAACTAAAAACTCACTTGGCCAGCATGTTCCTGCCTTACTTTTTGACCATTCCCATCATTCCTTCTTATTGCAATAATAATCACATGCCAGTGTGAACGTCCTGCGGGATATGATTCCAGCGTCAAGCAACATGTGTGTCCACACCAGACGCGACTACAAGATGCCACAAATCAATCAAAAGCCACAGCCAATCAGAACAGAGTGTGGGCGGAGCTCTCGCGGCAAGTGCACAGCACCAGAGATTAATCTTGATGGCACTCGCAAGGAAATGGATCAGTACATAATTCACAAATATTAAACATTACTAAAATACAGTCACTAAAACAATATTTGTCAGAATATACTTGTTCACAGTTTGAACGTTTTTGTTTCCATGTTTTTGTCTTTCAAAATACGAAATTGTCAGACATCCATTTAGCTCACGTTCATACGGGGAAAACTACTGAAAAACAGTGTTAGTTCTCTCAATCCTGTCTGTTTATTCCACTGAGTAATCTCTTCAGATGATTCAGTGAGAGAGAGAGAGCAGTCCAAACTCATTCAGGTGGATTCAGGCCGTTTGACCCAATCATAATTTAGAACAGGGCTCGACATTAATGCTTGTCCGGGACAAGTGGATTTTTTGATGGGGCAAGTGAATGAGAATTTTATTTGCCCGACTAGACAAGTAATCTGATTAAAATGTCAATAACAAAACATAGCCAGGGAATCATAAATGCAAGACCGATTCTGCATTCTTTTAGTGTAAGTGGCGATCGATAGTGGATAATATATAATGTACACTCACCTAAAGGATTATTAGGAACACCTGTTCAATTTCTCATTAATGCAATGATCTAATCAACCAATCACATGGCAGTTGATTCAATGCATTTAGGGGTGTGGTCCTGGTCAATACAATCTCCTGAACTCCAAACTGAATGTCGGAATGGGAAAGAAAGGGGATTTAAGCAATTTTGAGCGTGGCATGGTTGTTGGTGCCAGACGGGCCGGTCTGAGTATTTCACAATCTGCTCAGTTACTGGGATTTTCACGCACAGCCATTTCTAGGGTTTACAAAGAATGGTGTGAAAAGGGAAACACATCCAGTATGGGGCAGTCCTGTGGGCCAAAATGCCTTGTTGATGCTAGAGGTCAGAGGAGAATGGGCCGACTGATTCAAGCTGATAGAAGAGCAACTTTGACTGAAATAACCACTCGTTACAACCGAGGTATGCAGCAAAGCATTTGTGAAGCCACAACACACACAACCTTGAGGCGGATGGGCTACAACAGCAGAAGACCCCACCGGGTACCACTCATCTCCACTACAAATAGGAAAAAGAGGCTACAATTTGCACCAGCTCACCAAAATTGGACAGTTGAAGACTGGAGAAATGTTGCCTGGTCTGAGGAGTCTGGATTTCTGTTGAGACATTCAGATGGTAGAGTCAGAATTTGGCGTAAACAGAATGAGAACATGGATCCATCATGCCTTGTTACCACTGTGCAGGCTGGTGGTGGTGGTGTAATGGTGTGGGGGATGTTTTCTTGGCACACTTTAGGCCCCTTAGTGCCAATTGGGCATTGCTTATACCATCACGGTGATGGAAAATGTGACACCGCTTTCATACGACAGTGCCATAAACAAGACTAAGAAGTCATCCTCCATCACAGGTAAGTTGTCTTTGTATGATTTCTTGTGGTGGTAGGATTGATTGATTGATCCCATTTTTTAGTCGGACAAGTGAATGACTGATCCGAAGGACAAGCACATGAACAGGCTTAATGTCGAGCCCTGATTTAGAACATAATTGTAATGAAAGGTCCACTGATGGCAAGTTGTAGTGAACCCAAGTGCAGTTTTATTTAATAATGATCCAAAGTGAACAAACTAAGACTTGACCTATGGCCCAAACATTCACCAACAGTGGGTTACACATAACAATACTAGACAAGGACACATGGGAAACATGAGGGCTTAAATACACAAAGACTAATGAGTAAACAAGAAACACCTGTGAACAATGATCAAACAATGAGCCAATGACAGAACATGACAACAGAACCCACATGACTAAAGCCCCGTTTCCACCAAAATTACCCAGAATAATTTGTACCAAGACCAAAACAAGCCCAAAACAAAACAAGCCCAATCGCGTTCCAGGGGGGCTTCTCCGGTAACATTTGCATTTCCAGGGCTAAATATCACATAATTGGGGTCGCTTCAACCCGCAGACATGAAAAACAGCCCGGACCTGGCAACACTGAGCCCCGCTTCCCTAGGAGGGCGGGGGCAATAACAAAAGAAACACTGCATGCTAGAATCTCCGAAAAACAAGCCGATTACAACCTCAAAATGGATGCTTTTAAATATACCAATACTGCTATCTCAAACACGGAGAGGCTTCTTCGTGATCTCAACTAACAGATTCTGCAAAAAAACGAAAATCACCAATTTTGAAAAAAACGCTTCTTTCTCATTTTGCTCGAAAGTTGTGCTGCCTGGTTTCCGTGACGGGTCACATTTAAGAGCCAAAATGCAGGGTCTCGCAACACTTTTCTAGTCCCGATATATCGTGCAACACACATGGGGTTGAGCTGACAGTGCTGATTCCTCTTTCTTCTGGTGGCAACTGATGCCCCTGCTTTAAGAGGGACGGCACATGTCAGGAATATAAAGCTCTTTTAACGAGATGAAGCTTTAAACAAGGGCAAAGATCATGAATGGATGAAGTGCACGGATACATTCTAAGGAGGTACAAGAAG
>CM042260.1:1632500-1637500 GCA_023566225.1 Romanogobio albipinnatus | reverse complement strand
GGCGTGGCCTAGCCAGTCTCCAGACCTAAACCCAATAGAGAATCTTTGGAGGAGCTCAAACTCCGTGTTTCTCAGCGACAGGCCAGAAACCTGACTGATCTAGAGAAGATCTGTGTGGAGGAGTGGGCCAAAATCCCTCCTGCAGTGCAAACCTGCTGAAAAACTGCAGGAAACGTTTGACCTCTGTAATTGCAAACAAAGGCTACTGTACCAAATATTAACATTGATTTTCTCAGGTGTTCAAATACTTATTTGCAGCTGTATCATACAAATAAATAGTTATATAGATTTAATAGATTTTTTTTTAGATTATGTCTCTCACAGTGGACATGCACCTACGATGACAATTTCAGACCCTCCATGATTTCCAAGTGGGAGAACTTGCAAAATAGCAGGGTGTTCAAATACTTATTTTCCTCACTGTATATTTGTAGGAGAGTATTTAATCATGAGGTCATTGGTTTACTGCAGTCAGCCGGATCCAGTTCAGATGGTGGACCTGCGCCCAGACATGACCAACGCATGACCCTGAAGTGTCTGAGAGACCGTGATTAGACTCCCCCTGAAACTGCCTCATCGACACGGCATCCTCAATAAACCCGTCTCCGGCGTGATGACTCCGATCTTTCAAATATTCCGATCTATTATGACCTCTGACCTGTAAAGTTGCCAGAATAATAATCATACGCTGTTTGTTAATTGGCCGAGGAGAACTGCCCCCCCGACTGAGCTTGGTTTCTCCCAAGGTTTATTTTTCTCCATTCTGCTCCTGATGGGGTTTTGGTTTCCTTGCCTGTGGCGTGCTCAGTTGGGACACTACATTTTTCAACTAAAATATCCAAATAAATCTTATTACTAAACTAAATTAACTATATAAACTAAATTCTAAATATAATCTAAATCCCCAAATCTGCCCATATTGTCACTGTATGATAATTGAAATGAGTTGATGACATCACCGTTTTCTCCGGAGCGGCTGTACAGCCAAATCAGATTCTGTTGCATTATTTTTCTGTTTAACACTGTGAAGCTGCTTTGAAACAAACGCCATTGTAAAAAGCGCTATATAAATAAAGTTGACTTTACTTGAGGTGATTTACTAAGGTTTCGCTTTGTCTATTTACTGGTGTTTTTTGCCATTATTTACCGCCCAAAAAGCACGTCTTAACCCTCATCTTTACCTCGGGTCATTTTGAGTTTTCATCTGAGTGGTCCAAGACCCTAGGACTTTTCTCACACTTGAACCACGAATGCACACAAAAATTGATTGGATTTAAGGAGTTTTGTGGTTGAAATTTATATAATAAATCCTTCCCTCGCTGGGTCAATTTGCCCCCAAAGGAATTAATGTAATCCTAGGAATGCTTCAGTACACATAGAAAACCCTAAAAATGCTCAAAATTCAATCTAAAAAGGCTAAAACTTTACCAACACATATGTTTATAATGTCTACATGTGTATCTGAAAGCATTCTGAAGAGAACTGACTTTAGGACCTAGCTAAATTGCTACAGAAGGAGTCAAAGAGTTTTTTCCCCCTCTGGCTCTCAGCGAAGGCGGTCGCATTCTCTCCTCTCTCCTCTCGTCTTCCTCCTCCCTCCTCTCCTGCTTGCTTCTCCCGTCTCGTCTAGTCTACTGTCTTAAACTTGAGAGACTCTCCACGCACTGCTCTCGAACTAAAATTATGGATTTGATCAACTGGTCTCTCAACGCAATTGACACCATCTTCTCGACGAGAAGCTTGGGTTCGGGGGAACCTGACTGCCCTGCCGGAACGTTTGCTGCTGGCTACACGATGGACGCGTGGGAGAGGTGGCATGTTGTGTGTCTAGCGGCACTTTCCGTAGAGGACATTGAAGACATCTACCTATTCGGTTTCATGGTAACAGGGTTTCTGCTGATTGGATCAGGCATTGCCCTGGGATATCGAAGAATTCAGGAAGCGGTGACAGCTGTTCAAAGCTCCACAAGGCTGCCCGTCATGATTGAAGCAGTGGGCAGAGCGGTCATCTCTCAAACTGGGACTACTAACCGCAACATGGATAACATAATGGAGTTGCAACGCAAGATGGATATCATCACGGAAAAGCTCACTGCTCTGCAAAATGGTTTCAGAGACCAGAACGAACTAAGAGAGTAATCATAAATTGTGGCTACTCGCTCCCAGACCAAACAAATTCCAATCTTATCTGCTTTCGGCTCCCTCAACCAGCACGGTCTTGGCCAAGGCCGCTGCTGAGACAATAACTCCCCCAGAAGAGCACTGCAGGAAGACGCTCTTACACTCATCCCCCAACCACCTGCTGACTCGGACTGGGATCTGATCAAGGTTGTCTCCACAGCAACTTGCGGACTGGAGCACCGAGATTACGGTGCCAGGCATGACTCTCCAGGCCTACACAAACATGCACATGAACTTTACAGACACACACACACTTATGCACACACCCATCTCTCACCTTCGCCGCTTTGTACCCCCAGTCTGACAAGCGGGTCTGTGACCAGCGCCTGAAATGGCTGCAGGACCGGGACGCCTGGCTGTGCTGGGACACCTCAACCCCCCACTCCTCTCCCCTGTTGCAAGTCGTGTTTCATGTTGTAATGTGTGCTCATGTTGCTGAGATGTTTTTTTACTGTTCTCAAACTGTGCTCCCGTAGGAGCATAGTCTGGGGGTTGCTTTTTTTCATCTCCTCACCCCTCCCTAACTATCCTCATGTTATGCTGTATTTTCTGTCCAACTCAAGAAGGCGCCGCGCGATGGCGACTCGGTGTTACTCGCACAACACCAAAACACATTTCACTGCCAGCTGTATATTGTATATAACTGTGTATGTGACAAATAAAACTCTCTTGAATCTCTTGAATGAAATATCATTTAATATTATTATTTTTCCACAAAAGGTTGGCAGAGACACCCAATATAAGATACACTATATTGCAAAGTGTTGTGACGCCTGCCTTTACACGCACATGAGCTTTAACGCCATCCCATTCTTAATCATCTGAAGGCCACAGAAGTTTGGAGGTCTGGAGCTCTTGACTCTGCAGAAAGTTGGCGACTTCTGTGACCCTCAGCATGCGCTGACCCTGCTCTGTGGCTGAGTTGCTGTTGTTCCCAATGGCTTCCACTTTGTTATAACCCCACTAACAGCTGAGCGTAGAATATTTAGTCGTGAGGAAATGTCCCGAATGGACTTATTGCACAGGTGTCCAGCGATCACGGCCCCACGCTTGAGTTCTCTGAGCTCCTGAGAGCGGCCCATTCTCTCTCTGATGTGTGTAGAAGCGTCTGCAGGACTAGAGCTTGAGTTCTCTGAGCTCCTGAGAGCGGCTCATTCTCTCACTGATGTGTGTAGAAGCGTCTGCAGGTCTAGAGCTTGAGTTCTCTGAGCTCCTGAGAGCGGCCCATTCTCTCACTGATGTGTGTAGAAGCGTCTGCAGGCCTAGAGCTTGAGTTCTCTGAGCTCCTGAGAGCGGCCCATTCTCTCACTGATGTGTGTAGAAGCGTCTGCAGGTCTAGAGCTTGAGTTCTCTGAGCTCCTGAGAGCGGCCCATTCTCTCACTGATGTGTGTAGAAGCGTCTGCAGGTCTAGAGCTTGAGTTCTCTGAGCTCCTGAGAGCGGCCCATTCTCTCACTGATGTGTGTAGAAGCGTCTGCAGGACTAGAGCTTGAGTTCTCTGAGCTCCTGAGAGCGGCCCATTCTCTCACTGATGTGTGTAGAAGCGTCTGCAGGACTAGAGCTTGAGTTCTCTGAGCTCCTGAGAGCGGTCCATTCTCTCACTGATGTGTGTAGAAGCGTCTGCAGGTCTAGAGCTTGAGTTCTCTGAGCTCCTGAGAGCGGCTCATTCTCTCACTGATGTGTGTAGAAGCGTCTGCAGGCCTAGAGCTTGAGTTCTCTGAGCTCCTGAGAGCGGCCCATTCTCTCACTGATGTGTGTAGAAGCGTCTGCAGGTCTAGAGCTTGAGTTCTCTGAGCTCCTGAGAGCGGTCCATTCTCTCACTGATGTGTGTAGAAGCGTCTGCAGGACTAGAGCTTGAGTTCTCTGAGCTCCTGAGAGCGGTCCATTCTCTCACTGATGTGTGTAGAAGCGTCTGCAGGTCTAGAGCTTGAGTTCTCTGAGCTCCTGAGAGCGGTCCATTCTCTCACTGATGTGTGTAGAAGCGTCTGCAGGTCTAGAGCTTGAGTTCTCTGAGCTCCTGAGAGCGGTCCATTCTCTCACTGATGTGTGTAGAAGCGTCTGCAGGTCTAGAGCTTGAGTTCTCTGAGCTCCTGAGAGCGGTCCATTCTCTCACTGATGTGTGTAGAAGCGTCTGCAGGTCTAGAGCTTGAGTTACATACCTGTGGCCATGAAGGGAGTGAACACCTGAACTCAGTGATGAGGAGGGGCGGCACAATACTTTTGGCAATATAGTGTATTTTGAGCTGAATTAAAAGGGTTATGCTTGAAATTGTGAGTTATTTCGAATTTAAGTTGAAAGAATGTGCTTAAATTACTATTTATTTATTATTTGTGAATACAATCTACTGATTTAAAGGTAAATAAAATAAAAACTTTCAAATTGCATTGAAAAAATAGAAAAGATATTATCAAACTGAAATGAAATAAGCTTAAGTATTAAGTAAAATTAAGTTCTACCAGAAAGACTCAGAGATAGGATGATGAATGAAGCATACATTTATTAACAGCCCAGCAAGCATAATAAAGTTTTGGCATAGGCCCCGTCCATAGTTAGTAATCCGAGGGTAGCGGATCAGCATATCCCTGCCTGAAGATGAAGGCAGGGGCGCAGCCGACCCCCCTTTAGAGGTATGGACGGAACCATCCTGGTGGTGGTGGGGAGGGTGTAGGTTGTTGTCGCATCGGCATCTGCGAACTCAAACATGTCTAAGTACGACCTTTATACAGAAAATATGAAGACGTGATTGGATAGAGATGAAATTAATAAGTGACGAAGTGAATAAGTCTTCCTGGCAGAACTTAAGCTGAAGCTTCCATTAT
>CM042260.1:1555000-1625000 GCA_023566225.1 Romanogobio albipinnatus | reverse complement strand
ACTTATACTACATTGACTGGGTTAAATAGAATTGCATTACTAAAAAGAGACTAAAATACAATTTGCATTGACCAAAACTTGACTAAAATGTCATCAGTTTTCGTTGACTAAAACTAGACGAAAATAGTCATAGATAATTCTGACTAAAATAAGACTAAAATGCTCAGACTTTTAGTCGACTAAAACTTGACTAGACTAAAAAGAGTATGACTATGACTAAAACGAATAAAAACTAAAATGACAGCTTGACACAAAGACTAGACTAAAACTAAAATGAAAACAGGCCGCCAAAAACAACACTAGCAGCAGTAACAGCAGCAGCAGCAGCAACAGCAGCAGAAATAACTGCAGCAGCAATAACAGCAGAAATAACTGCAGCAGCAATAACAGCAGAAATAACTGCAGCAGCAATAACAGCAGCAATAGCAGCAGCAACAGCAGAAATAACTGCAGCAGCAATAACAGCAGAAATAACTGCAGCAGCAATAACAGCAGCAATAGCAGCAGCAACAGCAGAAATAACTGCAGCAGCAATAACAGCAGAAATAACTGCAGCAGCAATAACAGCAGCAATAGCAGCAGCAACAGCAGAAATAACAGCAGCAGCAGCAGTAACAGCAGCAGCAGCAGTAACAGCAGCAGCAGCAACAGCAGCAGAAATAACAGCAGCAGCAATAACTGCAGAAATAACTGCAGCAGCAATAACAGCAGCAACAGCAGCAGAAATAACAGCAGCAGCAATAACAGCAGCAATAGCAGCAGCAACAGCAGAAATAACAGCAGCAATAACAGCAGCAGCAGCAACAGTTGCAGCAACAGTAGCAGAAATAACTGCAGCAGCAATAACAGCAGAAATAACTGCAGCAGCAATAACAGCAGCAGCAGCAACAGTAGCAGAAATAACTGCAGCAGCAATAACAGCAGCAATAGCAGCAGCAACAGCAGCAGAAATAACTGCAGCAGCAATAACAGCAGCAATAGCAGCAGCAACAGCAGCAGCAACAGCAGCAGAAATAACTGCAGCAGCAATAACAGCAGCAGCAATAACAGCAGCAGCAGCAACAGCAGCAGTAGCAACAACAGCAGCAGCAGCAACAGTAGCAGAAATAACTGCAGCAGCAATAACAGCAGCAATAGCAGCAGCAACAGCAGCAGAAATAACTGCAGCAGCAATAGCAGCAGCAACAGCAGCAGCAACAGCAGCAGAAATAACTGCAGCAGCAACAGCAGCAGCAACAACAACAGAAATAACTGCAGCAGCAATAACAGCAGCAGCAATAACAGCAGCAGCAGCAACAGCAGCAGTAGCAACAACAGCAGCAGCAGCAACAGTAGCAGAAATAACTGCAGCAGCAATAACAGCAGCAATAGCAGCAGCAACAGCAGCAGAAATAACTGCAGCAGCAATAACAGCAGCAATAGCAGCAGCAACAGCAACAGCAGCAGAAATAACTGCAGCAGCATAGCTGATGAAGCTGCACTAGAGGTAGAAATTGAAGGCAGGAAATATGCCATGGGGTGTGGTCTGAACCACCAGGTAAGATGAACAATCAAAGATGTAAGCAAACCAGTTAGAATCAATAGTAGCATTACTTACTGTTGTAGAAAAGATTTTCCATCACAGGTTTATTGGGATTTCAGTAAAATCATGAAGTTATTACAATGTAAAACAAATATTAATCATTGGCCTGACATATTATACACACAAAAACACATTAAACAAGGATTGAACTACATAGCATCCAGAAATCTGTTTATAGGACTTTACCATTGCAGGCTTACAAAATGCAGTAAAAATTAGATAAATGAAGTATCAATACTTTGTTTTCATGCTTTGCTACTTCTGTCCCTGACTGACTCTTACTTTAGTATGTGTGGCTGGAGGTTTGAAAGCATGCTCACCACATACCAGATATGATTTATAATCCCTAACTGTGTATTATAAATTTTGCCTGACACTATCTTGAACTTTTTTATTTTAGCGATGGCTCGCTCTACATGCACCCCGTGCTGTGCAATGCGCTTTGTCACCAGCACATCCCCAGCTGGCATTTGTCTCTTAGACCTTGAAAACGGTGGCAGGTTTAACTTCAGTCCAAGTGCCTGCATCTCTTCCTCGATTAAAAAGCCCCTATCAGCCATAATGCCATCCCCTCTATGCAAATAGCCACTGTCTATAAGTTTCTCTAGTAGCGGAGGATGCCACACTGCCTGACTATCTCCTTGTCTGACATTGCTCCTGTAAACAGGGCAGATGAAAAAAATCACAGCAACTAGTGATTTTAGTGTGTTTGTCCTTTTGTAGTTTGAAAAGCTCTGGCTTTGCAACACCAGTGATGTTGGCCTTTCCATGTTTAGCTCTGTGCAGTCTAATATTGCACATGTGGTCAGGTAGTTTCTGGCATGTTTTGTGTTATGACGTCTCTGTGAGGCCGAATTGGTAATTCACCTGATACATCAAACATATAATGAATCCAAGAATTTAAAATATTACTTGCGGCTTGCATGTTTATATTACATCCAAAGGCAAGGCTTTTTAAGTCTTCGTTGTTGCAGAGTTTCATTAAAACAAACAGCAACTGGGTAAGGAGGGGCATCTCTGCTATTTGCCCATCATTGTGCTTGTAGTTTAGAGGTACATTTATTTGAGAGGTGTGTGGATCATTTGGAATGTCAAATATTGTGCACAGTTGATTGAATCGTTCATATGTAAACCCTGTACTGTATTCCAACATCTTGTGGATTTCACTGCTTTGAAGAAGTTCAGGTGTTAGAGTTTTCTTTTTAAATGTGCCAATTTGTGCTATAAGGCCTTTTAATTGCAATTTAATGATGTTGTTTTCTGCTTCCAATTCCTTCTCCTTTTCAGTGCTCTGACAGGACTGCTCCTCCTCACGCTCCCTTTCCAGCTGGCATCCAGGAAGTGGGGGGTGCTCAGGACTCTCTGTAAAGAAAAATATGTTTGCACATTAATGATTATAACTTATTGTTCTCACATTTTACAGCTGCCACTGGTTAGTCAAATTGGAGAGCCTTGTGTTCACCCTAGAGCGGCTACAGTTAGACAACCAGATGACCTGCCCAACTTTCCCCTGCCATCCCAACCTACCGGCTTCTGCACATACAAGTGCCATGCATCGTTACACAGAACTGAGTATTTCTTCGCCTGATTTCATAGCTCTGGAACAGGAGACCAGAGAACAGAGCACAAACAACTTATGGTCTGGCCGAATCACATCAACTTCTTTTAAAAGAATCTGCTCTAGGAGAGCTGACCATGAAACACTAGCTAAAAGTTTAAAGAGCGCTGGATCAGTTCAAACTAAGGCCATGAAAAGAGGCATAGAACAAGAGCCTATAGCAGCGATACATTACACCAAGCTCACAGGTCATCTAGTGTATGCATGTGGTTTCGTTGTAAATCCCAATGCCCCACACCTTGGTACGTCACCTGACCGTAAGGTGATAGAGAGAGGGAGTGAAAGCTCAAACTATGGGCTTTTAGAAATAAAGTGTCCTTCCAAGAATAGCTTCACAGAGTGTCCCTACCTTTGCAAGCAGGCTGATGGCAGCTATAAATTAAAAGAGTTACATGCCCATCATTATCAAATAATGGGGCAGCTTGGTCTCTCAGGTATGTCCTGGTGGGATTTCTTTGTTAAATGTGAAGATGACTACCACCTAGAGAGAATACACTTTGATGTTGTAGCTTGATGCATTCTTCTTTAAATGAAAGCTTTAGCATAAGTTCTGCCGGGAAGACTTAATTGTCACGTCACTTCAACTTTTCTATCTATCCAATCACATTCCAATACTTGGGTATAAAAGATCGGTACTTACGCATGTCTGAGTTCGCCGATGCTGACGCTCCAATTCACCGCCATCCTCCCCACCACCTCCAAGTCAAATCCTTCCCTACATCCACCCCACCACCACCAGGATGGTCCCTTCCATACCTCACAGGGGGTCGGCTGCACCTCTGCCTTCGTCTTCAGGCAGGATATGCAGAGTCCGGACCCTCAGATTGCGAGCTACGGACGGGGCCTATGCCAAAGTACTTTATTGCTTGCTGGGTTGTTAATAAATGGATAATTGTTACAGTATTTATTCTCCCGAGTCTTTCTGGTAGAACTACTATATTATGTGCCAGTGATTCTTATTTTGTTCTATTGTTTGGTTCGTAGTGTTGAGCAAGTTACTTTAACATTGTAATATATTCTATATTACTCATTTCTCTTTCACTTTCACTTACAGCTTTAAAAAAAAGTATATATTTGGATTACATATTACTGTTCTTTTTTTTTACTGAGTTACACTACTGAGTTACTTTTGGCAAAATATAAACTGGAAATGGAAAACAATACAGTAAATACATTTACATTGGCCTACCGTTTTTTGGCCGACTTTCGACAGCCTCCAAGCTTCTCCTTATCTGGGTTAGGCCCTTGCACAGCATTTACGGTATTGGGGAACTCAGGGGTAGGTTTTCCGTTCATAAAATGCTACATGAAAGATAAAAACAAAATTATTTAAAGTTGCTTGTTGGGACACTATGTTCGACTTTGTTGTAAACTGACGAAAAAAAAAGTTGGGGAGCTCAAAGACCCAACACAACAGCAGCTAATGTAGCTCACATGTTAACTAATGTTGGCTAAAGAGCTCGTTAAACTTAGCTTAGAGAGTAGGTTAACATTACAATCACAACTTTGGTCAAAATTGTGTTCTTGCCTCTAGTTAGTAGATCTAGACAACACGGTAAATAGTTAGCTGTTAGCCTTACCTTTGAGCAGACGTATTTATGCTTCGTAATGTTCAACACATTTAACTGGGAGTGGGGGCGTCCACACTGTTTTATCCATTGTGGGCACCGCTCACATTGTGTTTTCGGCTTTGGGAATGGAAAGAACACAACTCCTCCAGACAATCTCCCGGGGAATCTAGTGTCCGATTTACAAATGCTGTGGGTGCACCGCTTCACCATCTTGCTTGGAGTCAATGTTTGTCGGACCTGCTCACAAAGTAACAGTTGCTATGGTGTGTGATTGGACAATGGCCGTTTTGGGGGAGGGGCCGGCGAAAGGTCAATTGGCCTTTTTGGGGCCTAGAAATACAAGACTTGACAGTCCCTCCAGAAAAACGTGATTATGCGATCGCGTGATTTAACGCATAATCAGTCAAAGTCCACATATTTATGCGGGGGCCGCATTTTTTAAAATATGCCGCACTTTCGCCGCATAAATTGCCTATTTCCGCGTGCAAAATATGCGGGGCTAGCATGATTTCATAATCCCCGCATTTTCGTTGCAAAAAAAGTCATATATATATTAGCAGAAAGTTGAAAAATTTTTGTTTACTTCACACAAGAGCCGCCATTTCCCCCTGTTGCCATGGGAACGTTTTGAAGTGACGTAATTACCCGACGCGAACATCATCGAAAAGCTACAAACCCCGCGGAGAAACCATAGATATCGGTGAAACCATGATGAAGCGCAAACTCCCATTGGCCAACAAAAATAACAGCAAAAGAGCAAAGCAGTTTCCCGGTGTGATGACCGATTTAAAAAAACAGCATCATGAAGCTTCAGAGCGTTATGAATCAGTGAGTCGATTCAGCGGTTTGGATCGTTATGAATCAGTGAGTCGATTCAGCGGTTTGGATCGTTATGAATCAGTGAGTCGATTCAGCGGTTTGGAGCGTTATGAATCAGTGAGTCGATTCAGCGGTTTGAAGCGTTATGAATCAGTGAGTCGATTCAGCGGTTTGGAGCGTTATGAATCAGTGAGTCGATTCAGCGGTTTGAAGCGTTATGAATCAGTGAGTCGATTCAGCGGTTTGGAGCGTTATGAATCAGTGAGTCGATTCAGCGGTTTGAAGCGTTATGAATCAGTGAGTCGATTCAGCGGTTTGGAGCGTTATGAATCAGTGAGTCGATTCAGCGGTCCAGAGCGTTATGAATCAGTGAGTCGATTCAGCGGTTCGGATCATGAATCGACTCGCTGATTCATAGCATCATGAGGCTGTGTTTTGAAATCGGTCATCACTATATAAGTCGTTATTTAGTTTTTTTTTGCGCACAATAACTATTATCGTCACTTCATAAAGTTATTGTAGAACCACTGTAGTGAGATGGATTTTGTAACCACGTCTTTAGTGCCTTTTATGGGTCTTGAGAGTGTACATTGTGCCAATGGAGGCACTTTAATGACAGAATATAAATTTTTGGATGAACTAACCCTTTAAGAGATTGCACTTTGTGCATTGGAAGCACTCAAATGTCTGTTTTGTAAAGCTACCTCTGTAAAACAGGAAGTTATTTCTTAATTTCTTCAGAAGTTGTAGCATATTCCTTTTGTAAAGCTACAGAACTTGTTTGACTCAATGTTTTGTAAATTTGAGCCGTGTGTTTATTAAGGTCTTCAATAAAACAAGATGAGAACTTAAATATTCCCAGCACTTTCTGTGATGTAGTGCTTTTATTCTCTTTCTCATCAAACCGCAGTTTTTGCAAGTTCCCGCAATTTCATCGCATAAAATTGCATAAATATCCCGCATTTTTCATCGCATTTTTTAAGAACACATGCCGCATAATCAAGGATTTTTGCTGCAACAATCACAAAAAAAAGCCGCATTTTTCTGGAAGGACTGACTTGAGCTAAAGCCAAAAGTTATTTTAAATCTGAGGATGATAACTCTAAAACAGAAGATTTATTTCTTCCTGACTGTATTTGAAATGCCTCTGGTTAAGTTTCCAGTCTTGTGGGAAACAATTGCTTTCGGTTCCAGCACTTGAAATGTAACAAAATTTGGAAAGTATTTTGACATCACCTAAACTTTTAACAATACCATAGAAGAACACACAATTTCCCATTCCCCAAAAACTGGCAGCTTTCCAGCGGAAGAAAGTTATTCAAAAACCTATTTGCCAAAAGTGTGTCAAATTTAAAACGCCTTCCTTATCACAAAGCCCGCAGTAGAAAGCCATTCTGCTCTCATCTTTCTCGGGGGGAGATCAAAAAAGGACTTAGGGATACAACGTTAGCGGTTCCACCTCGAAACGCCGTCCGGGTCAGTTTGTGTGTGTCAAAAACACATTTCCAACAGGAAGTCTGAGAAACCCTGCTTGTTATTCATCTGGCGGTTCCTTTGTAAGACTCCAGTCATCTGGAATATGAAGAATTAATAACCGAGGTTCTGTCTGTGGGCTTGACAAGTTTAAGCAGGGAAAGCTGAATATTTCAGTGTTTGGAGAGCACTCACCTCTCAAACTGACATGCTTTTGCCCTTTGAAGATCTAGAAACACCTACGACACGAAATCAAGGGTGCACATTAACCATGCCAAAGATCCGATTCCCCGAAACACGAGCCAGGAAGCCAAGATGGAGAGCGGTGACTCCCGTCCAAAGGTTCCTGCCGTGTTGTATGGATTTTCCATAAAAGACCCACTTTTATGCTCCAGGCCTGTGCAGTCAAAAAGAGACATGGTAAATGGTTCTTCAGCTGGCTGTTGTGTTTGCCTCTCTGCTCCATTTTTTTAAATGATGTTACTTCCCTCTTTGCTTATACTAGGGCGGGACGGGACTGTTATGTTTTGAGGGCTTTTTATAACCACCTTTCCCCTCGCATTTCCCACATGATGGATTGGAGATTGCAGCCGTGAATTTCCCTGACTCCTGGAATCCATCACTTCACTTGCTGTTTTGTTTCATACTTGGCCTCTCGCTGCAACGCAATGAGCAAAACTGGAAAAGGACGCTTTTTTCATTCTGAAGGAGCGCCTCATTTACAATTGCATAAGTCAGACAGCAGGTCGCTCGTTTAGAAACGGGTAAGGTGCTCTCGAAGCCCAGCTGTTTTACCACAGTCTGAGGAAATGGATTCTTGATGAGTTGGAACGAATGATCGAACATACGCTGTGAAAGGGAATTATGTCTTACAGAAAAACAGAGCCTGAGATGTACATCTTTTAATGTGATGGATCCGTCGTGACATGCGTCTGGTTGCTGTCATCGCTGGTCTTTGCTGATTGTCAACTCGAAACAAAACTCGGTCTGATTTGAACGTGATTTGATAAAGACACTGTGAATACAAACACTCAGAACTCTGGTTTATCAACGACGAGCAGGAGTTGGTTTGATTCAGTCTGACGAATCTTTGAACAAAGCAGTGGTTATTGCGAACGTAAAGGGTTAGTTCACACAAAAATGTAAGTTCTGTCATTAAATCCTCATGTCGTTCCAAACCTGTTCATCTTCAGACACAGATGAAGATATTTCTGCTGAAACCCCAGAGCTCTCTGACCCCTCCATAGACAGCAACGTGATGAACACTTTCAAGTGACTCCAGTGGTTCAGCCTTAATGTGATGAAGAGATGAGAATACTTTAGTGCACAAAAACAAACACGAATAACGACTTAATTCAATTTACTGTTATTACCGACTGTTATTAACTACGTCACCTTAAATTAAAGTGTTCCCTTATTTTCAACATGTCCTCCAATCAATACGCCTATAGGTTGTTTGTCACTTCCCTGAAATGCGACCCACAGGAGCGTTTACTAAAGGTGCGCCTGTATCGTCAACAGGACACTTTCATTTTAATGCTTTGTTCCCTTTTATTTGCGTTGTATTTGGGGTTTTGCGTAGCTCAATTGATAGAGCATTGCAAAATACAACATCATGTGATCATGCAATCGTGGGTTCGATCCCAGGGAACGCATGTGCTCATAAAGTGTATATGGACTATACATCACTGGGTACACTCTAAAAAATGTTGGGTTAAAAATAACCCAAGTTGGGTTGAAAATGGACTAACCCAGCAATTGGGTTGTTTTAAACAAACATTTAACCCAACCACTGGGTTAAAACAACCCAATTGCTGGGTTAGTCAATTTTCAACCCAACTTGGGTTATTTTTCACCCAGCATTTTTTAGAGTGTAGGGTTAGGGTGGTTTAGGGGTTGATTAGGGTGGTTTAGGGGTGGTTTGGGGGGTTTAGGGTGGTTCAGGGGTGGTTTAGGGGTTGTTTATGGTGGTTTAGGGGTGGTTTAGGGGTTGTTTGGGTGGTTTAGGGTGGTTCAGGGGTGGTTTAGGGGTGGTTTAGGGGTTGTTTGGGTGGTTTAGGGGTGGTTTAGGGGTTGTTTGGGTGGTTTAGGGTGGTTCAGGGGTGGTTTAGGGGTGGTTTAGGGGTGGTTTAGGGGTGGTTTAGGGGTTGTTTGGGTGGTTTAGGGGTGGTTTAGGGTGGTTCAGGGGTGGTTTAGGGGTTGTTTAGGGTGGTTTAGGGGTGGTTTAGGGTGGTTCAGGGGTGGTTTAGGGGTGGTTTAGGGGTGGGTGTGGTTGTTAACCTGCTGACTCGGACTGGAATCTGATCAAGGCTGTCTCCATAGCAACTTGCGGACTGGAGCACCGAGATTATGGTGCCAGGCATGACTCTCCAGGCCTACACAAACATGCACATGAACTCTACAGACACACACACATTTATGCACACACCCATCTCTCACCTTCGCCGCTTTGTACCCCCAGTATGACAAGCGGGACTGTGACCAGCGCCTGAAATGGCTGCAGGACGGGCCGCCTGGCTGTGCTGGGAACCTCAACCCCCCATTCCTCTCCCCTGTTGCAAGTCGTGTTTCATGTTGTAATGTGTATGCGCTCATGTTGCTGAGATGTTTTTTTACTGTTCCCAAACTGTGCTCCCGAAAGGAGCATAGTCTGGGGGTTGTTGTTTTTTCCATCTCCTCACCCCTCCTTACCTCTCCTCATGTTATGCTGTATTTTTCTGTCCAACTAAAGGAGGCGCCGCAGAATGGCGACTCGGTGTGACTCGCACAACACCAAAACAAATTCTGTGTATGTGTAAAAATGTACTTGGCAATAAAGCTCCTTGAATCCTTAATAAAAAAATATTTTTGTTAAATGGAAATATGACAAATGGTGGTAAAAAGTCCACACATTGCATTTAAATGAACACACATTTTGATTGTTAACGACAGTCATGCGTCATGACGACAGACGTAACACGACACTCATTATTTTTACGCCAGCTAGAGGGCCCATGACTTAAAAACGTAAATAAAGGTTGTAATAAGATTCGTGAAAAACGACCTATAGAGTCTGTTATTTTGGAGGGCAGTCCGCTTATTTTACAGTACAATTATTTTTTTATATTTTAAATTCATATTTATATATCATCACAATTTTTTTGGCCAAATTGTGCACCCTGACAAACAAGAACAGAAAACCTAGACCCCCCCCTCCCATTTTAAATGGCGTGTAACACAGTCACTCCCACTAGCCACTTTGGCGGGTCTTCTCAAAAGGCATCTGTTATAATCGCAAATCTGTTGAGGTTATAAATGCAATATCATAATCAGAGACGATCAGATTATTCATCGCTGAAATGCCAGAGTTTTGTTCAGAACGGCTCTCACTCACTGAAATGTGCTCTCATCAAAGCAGAGATGTGCGATGTATGATGGAGATTCATTCATTGTACTGTGATTGGCTGTTTTTGTTCTATTTCAGCAGCGAAAATAGTTTCAAACAATTATCACAACAGAACCATAGCGCACCTGATGTGACTGGCATAAAGCTGGCTTGATGTTGGACGTTCAATATTTGCAAATTAAGGGACCGTCTCTAAAGTTACATACACTGGTATATACGTTTCTTACTTCAATAGTATTTGAAGAGAATGACTTACATTCATAAAACCAACTGTAAAGTTTGTCAGTTATGATGCACACCTTTTAGATTTAATAAAATAAACTGTCAAATCACATGAAAATCACAAGCTACTGTATGGGCTCATATACAAAATATGCTAGATTTAAATGTCATAGCTGATAAAAATATGTTATACATTTCATGTAGACTTGATTTGGATGTCTAAAGTGGTAATTTACATATAGCCAACAACAAATTTCCTAACAACAAAACTGTGGCCAATGACAATTCTGTATGGCTAGTAACTTTGGAAAACCACTAGCCACAGTGGATGAATGTGGAGTTAATGTCAAGCCGTTATATGTGTATATGTATGTTGAATTATGACCAGTTATGAACGGTCTAAACCGAATTGGATCTGACTGTAATTGTTTACTCAATATCAAAAATATGCATACCAAACAATAAGATATGCTGAAGATAACCTATCACGTCCCTTCTGTAGTGTATTTGTTGATTTGGTGGAGTTTTACAACTGTATATTAACCACAACTGGATATAAGGCTAGATTATTGTAATGCTCTACTGGGTGGTTGCCCTGCTCGCCTAATAAACAAACTCCAGCTGGTCCAAAACGCAGCAGCTCCAGTTCTTACTAGAACCAGGAAGTGTGACCACATTAGCCCAGTTCTGTCAACACTGCACTGGCTGCCTGTGGCGGGCAGCGAGGCCGAGGGACCGTGAGGGCGGGACGAGGCGGCGCTCATCAGGGAGGATGAGCGCCAGCTGCGCGCCGCAGCGATCTCGGCCCTTGCGGAGGAGTGAGGGACTATAAAGGAGGAGCGACAACAGTGAGGGACGAGAGAGGACCAGGCCTGGATTTTATGTTGTATTTTATTTATGTTTTGTTATGTGTTGCTGCAGTCGACCGTGAGGGGCTGCAGCCTTTTATTTTCATTTTGTGTTTGTTGGTGTGTAGGCGACAGTCGTCCGCGAGGGGCTGTCGTCGCCATTATTATTTTGTTTATTTAATTAAAGTTTGTTTGAACGTTCGCCGGTTCCCGCCTCCTTCTTCCCGTACAAACATACGTTACTACAGTGGTGCCGAAGCCCGGGAGGAAGGAGGGACGCGCTGTCGTGGAGCCCTCGCAGCTGAGGGGGATCGCGGTGCCGCGGAGTTCGGGCAGCGCGGAGGAGAGAAGTCCGTGAGCGGCTGCCCGAAGCGGTGGTGCTGGAGCGGATGAAGGTCGGTGGGACGGAGAGCTCGCTGCCGTGCCCCTGGGTCGAGGTGGGGTGGCTGCCGTCCGCGAGGGGGCGAAGGAGTCCCCAGCGCTTGCCCGGAGCCGAAGCCTGCTGCCGTCCGCCATTTTGGGGAGGAGCCGGAGCGCTGCCGTCCGCCAGGTTGGGGAGGAGCAGGGAGCGCGGTACGGGGACTCGCTTCCGGCCGCCCTCAGCAGGAGGAGCCACCGCCGGCCGCCAGGGGGCGGAGGAGCGTCGAGCCGTCCACCGGCCGTCCAGTACCACCGCATGGCACCGCGAGGAAGAGCCTCTCGGCTTGCTGAGGACCGAGCGGCAGTGTGTCTGGGAACCGGACCAGAATTTTTTTTCTTTTATCCTCTCTCCACTCTCTCGTCCCTGTCGCTCCTCAGGTTCCTCGCTCCGTTCTCTCACCTCGCTGTTCTTACCCCCAGGTCCCGCGGCCGCCGTGATCGGGCCCCCCCCCGGGGAGGGGGGGGGGGGGGGGAAGTAGAGCGCAGACTCGGGAGTACCCCCCGGCCTGCGAAGGGCGTTGGGGGTATGTGGCGGGCAGCGAGGCCGAGGGACCGTGAGGGCGGGACGAGGCGGCGCTCATCAGGGAGGATGAGCGCCAGCTGCGCGCCGCAGCGATCTCGGCCCTTGCGGAGGAGTGAGGGACTATAAAGGAGGAGCGACAACAGTGAGGGACGAGAGAGGACCAGGCCTGGATTTTATGTTGTATTTTATTTATGTTTTGTTATGTGTTGCTGCAGTCGACCGTGAGGGGCTGCAGCCTTTTATTTTCATTTTGTGTTTGTTGGTGTGTAGGCGACAGTCGTCCGCGAGGGGCTGTCGTCGCCATTATTATTTTGTGTTTATTTAATTAAAGTTTGTTTGAACGTTCGCCGGTTCCCGCCTCCTTCTTCCCGTACAAACATACGTTACTACACTGCCTATTAAACATCGCATACATTTTAAAATCTTACTTATTACTTACAAAGCACTGAATGGTTTATCTCCAGTACTTGAGCGAGCTCTTAACATATTATACTCCATCACGTCTACTGCGCTCTCTGAACTCTGGCCAGTTGATCATACCGAGAATATCCAAATCAACTGCAGGCGGTCGATCCTTTTCCTATTTAGCTCCTAAACTCTGGAACTCTTCCTAGCATTGTTCGGGAAGCAGACACACTCTGTCAGTTTAAATCTAGACTAAACACACATCTCTTTACTGTGGCATACACATAAAACACTTTCTCAATGAAATGATTGTTAGGCTGCATTAACTAGGTCAGCCGGAACCGGGAACACTTCCCATAACACCTGATGTACTCGTGACATCATCAGAAGAATGGCATCTACGCTAATGCTAGTCTCTCTGTTTATCCCGAGGTTTACTGCAGTCAGCCGGATCCGGGCCGGATCCAGATCAGATGGTGGACCTGCGCCCAGAGAAGACCAACTCATGACCCTGAAGTGTCTGAGAGACCGTGTGAATTAGACTCCCCCTGAAACTGCCTCATCGGCACGGCATCCTCAATAAACCCGTCTCCGGCGTGATGACTCAGAATTTTCGATTATTCCTATTTAATAATTATTTAATCGACACATCATCCTCAATAAACCCGCCTCCGGCATGATGACTCCAATCTTTCGAATATTCCGATCTATTATGACCTCTGACCTGTAAAGTTGCCAGAATAATAATCATACGCTGTTTGTTAATTGGCCAGAGGAGAACTGCCCCCCCGACTGAGCCTGGTTTCTCCCAAGGTTTATTTTCCTCCATTCTGCTCCTGATGGGGTTTTGGTTTCCTTGCCACTGTTGCCTCTGGCTTGGCGTCATGCTTTTCCATGGATTTATCAGTTTGACTTCATCTGCTGTCTACAGATATATATTTAAAACTGCACCCATTGGGCTTGCAAATGCAATTCAAACCCTTTGGTTATCCAAGCCAACGTTTTTGTAGAGACGTTTATGCAGTTTTAATTCATGCTCTGTAAACCAAACATGAATCTTTTGTTTCTAGTTTTTACAATATTGGTTTTGACTTAACACTCATACATTATGGCAAGAAAGCACAGTTTCTGATGAATTCTCAATGGGGAGAAATGTTTGTAGCTGTAAGGGTTTGGAAAGCATTGAGGCTCTCAGCGCCTCCAGCAACAGAAGTTGGTATCAAACAAAGCCCTGATGGTAGGAGGGAGCTGGGGGAAATACTCAATTCAGAGAAAGACACAAAAAAAATCATAGTGTTTAGCATATTCTTGGCCCATGTTTAAGCACTCAAACTTATTGCATTTAGCATAAATGTAAACCATAATAGATTTTCATCCAATTGTAAATAATATGTTATGAAGTGTCCAAAAGCATTTGCATTAAGTATATTCAATTAAAGTAGCCTATATTAAGCACTCTTTTTAAAAGTATGCTAAAGTGTAAGTATACTTAAAATATGATTATAATATGTGTGGCTTGTACAGAAGGTTCATGACACATTTCTTAGGTGTCCAAAAGCATTTGCACTTAAGTATATTTGATTAAAGTAGCCTATAATAAGCACTCTTTTTAAAAATATGCTAAAGTGTACTTAAAGTATACTTAAAATATGATTATAATAGGTGTCACATGCACAGAAGTTTCATGATACATTGCATTAGTGTCCAATAGCATTTGAACTTAAGTATATCCAATTAAAGTAGCCTATATTAAGCACTGTTTTTAAAAGTATGCTAAATTGTAGTTAACGTATACCTAAAATATGATTATAATAGGTGTCACATGCACAGAAGTTTCATTTCACATTGCAATGGAAGATGCCATTGTGTGGTGCTACACAGACAAGACACACTGTGAACTGAAAAACTGATTCCATAATAAGTGTCATAATTTATCACCACAACAGTAATTGGAGGGTAATGCAAAACATTGCTCATTTATTATTGAAAGGTATCATTTTCATTCGAGCAGTATACAAACTGAATATGCATATGCAACCAGAGGGAAACATTGCTCATGAAATCAGTTTTGTTGTGTTGGGCTTTGATAGCAGCAAATCAAAACACCTCTGAGAAGCTTCAGTGACACAATATTGCAACAATAAATATACTGATTCATATCCTCCAAATTACAAAGACGGATCTGAACTTGGAAAATACACACACACAGAGAGAGAGAGACTCACTAGAGGCGTTGAGCTCGTTTGAATGATGAAACCATTGTTGATTCCTCAATTGACAGTCCTGATTACTGAGTGCAACAATTCATATGCAAATAGTATGCATAAGCTAATTAGACATCTGATTTTATTGACACCCTCAACTGTATTGTCATACAGTACACAAGAGATGCCTAGAGCCAAAAAACAGACTCACTATCAAGCAGAGTCTCTAGTAATACATAACAGAATTTTCCAAATTTCACTCTCCTGCTTCACACATTTTCCTCCGCCGTAAAGACCTCAGTAATATCACATTGTAACGGAGTTTGTTCGTGTGGGAAGAAGGAGGCGGGAACCGGCGAACATTCAACAGCCCCTCACGGACGACTGCCGCGCACACACATAACAAAACGTAAATAAAACACAACTTAAAATCCAGGCCTGGTCCTCTCTCGTCCTTCACTGGAGTCACTCGTCCTTATATGCCTCCGTGCTCCCTCATGAGAGGACTCGAGACCGGTGTGCCTCGCAGGTGACGTTCATCCTCAATCACGCACACCGATCTCGCTCGCTCCTCCCATGTCTCTCGCTCGTCCCCCTCGCCACACACATCATCTTCACTGACAGATCAACTAACTACAGAGTCTGTCAGACATTTAGGAGAAAAGTTGGGATAATCTTACAACAACATTCACAAGGTTGATTTTTACTTATAGCGCACTAAAGTTAGGGGGTCAGTGAGATGTGAAGTTTTTTCAATCAAATGAATGCTGTTCTTAACTTTCTATTCATCAAAGAATCCTGAAAAATAAAAAATATGATGGTGTCCACAAAAATATGAACTGTTCTCAACACTGATAATAATCATAAATGTTTGTTGATCATCAAATCCTCATATCAGAATGATTTCTGAAGGATCATGTGACACTGAAGAATAAATTACACTTTACTATATATTCACATAGAAAACAGCTGATCAATAATATTTCACTGTATTTTTGATCAAATAAATGTAAAGCCTTCAAATATTTTGAACAGTTGTATATATTTCATTGTAACACAGTTCATTGTTATGGGAAGAAGGAGGCGGGAACCGGCGAACATTTAAAGACTTTAATAAATAAATTAACAAACTGAAAGTAAAAGCACACACATAACAAAACAACGTAAAGTCCAGGCCTGGTCCTCTCTCGTCCTTCGTCCTTATATGCCTCCGGGCTCCCTCATGAGAGGACTCGAGAGGACGCTCATTCTCAATCATGCACTGGTCTCGCTCACTCCTCCCACGTCTCTTGCTCGCCTACCTCGCCACATACCCCTATCGCCCCTCACAATCGGGGGGTACACCTGAGACGGCGCCTCTTCTCCCCCCCCCCCCCCCCGCCCCTGGGGCCAATCTCTGTGTCTCCCACGTCTGGGGGTATGGACAGACGAGTCGAGAGAAACGGGAGACGGAGACACAGACAGCGACAGGACTAGAGTGGAGAGAGAGGAAAAAAAACTTGGTCCGGTGCCATACAATGGTACTGGACGCTCGGTGGACGGCTCGATCCTCCTACGCGACCTGCCGGCCGGCGGTGGTTCCTCCTGTTGAGGGCAGCCGGCAGCGAGTCCCGCGCTCCCTGCTCCTCCCCAACATGGCGGACGGTAGCAGACTCCAGCCCACGATTAACGCCGGCAACTCCTCCGCTCCCTCTAGGACGGCAGCCACCCCACCTCGACCCAGGGGCACGGCAACGAGCTCTCCATCCCACCGGATATTCACTCGCTCCAGCACCACCACCTCGGGCAGCCACTCGCGGTCTTGGCTGCCCGAACTCTTCAGCATTGCGATCCCCCTCAGCAGCGAGGGCTCTCCGACAGCATGTCTCTCCTTCCCGTGTTTCGACACCAATGTAACACAGTTCTTTGTTATGGGAAGAAGGAGGCATGAACCGGCGAACATTTAAAACACTTTAATCAATAAAACAAACAAACTGAAAGTAAAAGCGTCAGCCCCTAACAAAACAACGTAAAGTCCAGGCCTGGTCCTCTCTCATCCTTCACTGGTGTCGCTCGTCCTTATATGCCTCCGGGCTGCCTCATGAGAGGACTCGAGAGGACGCTCATTCTCAATCATGCACTGGTCTCGCTCACTCCTCCCACGTCTCTCGCTCACCAACCTCGCCACATACCCCTATCGCCCCTCGCAGGCCGGGGGGTACACCTGAGATGGCGCCTCTCTCCCCCCCCCCCCCCGCCTCTGGGGCCAATCTCTGTGTCTCCCACGTCTGGGGGTATGGACAGACGATTCGAGAGAAACGGGAGACGGAGACACAGACAGCGACAGAACTAGAGTAGAGAGAGAAAAAAAAAAACTTGGTCCGGTTCCCTGACACACTCCCGCTCGGTCATCAACCCACCGAGAGGTTGTTCCTCGCGGTGCCATACGATGGTACTGGACGCTCAGTGGACGGCTCGATCCTCCTCCACGACCTGCCGGCCGGCGGTGGTTCCTCCTGTTGAGGGCAGCCGGCAGCGAGTCCCGCGCTCCCTGCTCCTCCCCAACATGGCGGACGGTAGCAGACTCCAGCCCACGATTAACGCCGGCAACTCCTCCGCTCCCTCTAGGACGGCAGCCACCCCACCTCGAACCAGGGGCACGGCAACGAGCTCTCCATCCCACCGGATATTCACTCGCTCCAGCACCACCACCTCGGGCAGCCACTCGCGGTCTTGGCTGCCCGAACTCTTCAGCATCGCGATCCCCCTCAGCAGCTAGGGCTCTCCGACAGCATGTCTCTTATTCCTCCCGGGTTTCGGCACCAATGTTACACAGTTCTTTGTTATGGGAAGAAGGAGGCGGGATCCGGCGAACATTTAAAAGACTTTAATCAATAAAACAAACAAACTGAAAGTAAAAGCGGCAGCCCCTCACGGACGACTGCCACACACACACATAACAAAACAACAGGCCTGGTCCTCTCTCGTCCTTCACTGGTGTCGCTCGTCCTTATATGCCTCCGTCCATGAGAGGACTCGAGAGTGCCTCGCAGGTGATGCTCATCCTCAATCACTCACCGGTCTCGCTCGCTCCTCCCACGTCTCTCGCTCGCCATACTCGCCATTCATTATATATATTTTTTCTTCTCTTTTTTGACTGATGGCCATTGAAAAGTAGTGTACTTTAATGAAATATGGCATATAAAGCAACACATACATTGTGAATACAGTAGTGACTAAAAGTGATACACAGCCTAAGAAAATTGACATTTTACCCTTTATTCAAATATTATTAAAAATGAGATTTTGTAGTCATATTGCATAGTTATGCTTGGAGTCGATTGTTTTATTTATGATAATAATGCAATGAAGCATGACAAATTGTGTGACATAATTTTCGTCCAGACTGTTGTACAAATGGAGAAACAAAATATTAATAACTGATTATGTTGCAGTCAGTGTTTGCTTTTTGTTTTATGCATTTGCATCAGTAGTTCACCACCTTTTTTGACAAATAATTTTATTTTCAGATAAATACCTTAACCTTAAATACCTTAACTTGCCTCATATTTGAAATATATATATAAGAAATTATTTTCCTCATATTTAGATGGTTTAATTGAACTTGTAAGGTCATTAAAAACAAATATCCCCTCCGGACATCACTTTTGATCACTAATGTATTTCATATTTTTTGGAGGGATCTTTAATGGATTTATGTTTTTTCCCTGCTAGCAGCATTTGACGTCACAGCTCATGATTGTCACCGTAGTGAAGAGATAAATGGGAATGCTAACAATAGATGTCTCCAGGTGTTATAGACCTTCTTTTGCTGAGCATGGCTGATCATTGACTGTTATCAAACCGTGAGCTTGAAAGTGTAATCCCATCAGTTCATCTCCCTGTCCATCTATTCATCCGTCCATTCATCCTCCTGCCCTCCGCTGACCTAAACTTTCCTATTTAATGTCACTTATCCCACGGCGCCGGTGCCGCTCCACTTTGAGAACGTTCTGTCTTTTATCTGATCAGCGTTCTCACTTCACCTCAGAGAGAGGTGAAATCATCATTCGTTCCCCTTCGGCATGCTGGAACTATCATTGGCTCCAGGCAGGAACACACACACTCTCACACACTCGGACGGAATATTCATAGACTCCTTCATTGCTATTCCTTGAGTGAGATTTGAATAGAGAAGCCGCAGCTTTTCTCTCGGCTGACCTTGGAGGTGATGATTTCATGATATTTGGCCAATGAAGTGATATATTCTGCATCGCTCAGTGCAGCGCTGGCCATCAGGGATTCAGTACGTGATCACAGACAGATTTCTTGTAAACCATGTCTTATTCAAGTGCATCTCAGATGGAGAGCAGGGCTTATACATTCAACCCGCTGTAGTTTCAGTCCTGCTGATTTTGTTGTTCAAAAATACTTGAGACTGAGGCAGTTCAAGTAACACGCTGATGGCTCAGAATTCAAGAAAAATGGCCCTCAGAACATCAGACGTGTTGGATATGTCTGTTTAGGGTTAATCTGAACTGCCTTTTAGCATTCCCATTCATCTCAATGGTAGTTGTTCTGTGGCATGTGACTTTATTTCATGTACAGAAAGTACAGTGGCCCGGTAGTGCACAACTAATTGTGGTATTGATATCTTTGTAAGACTATAGAACAGTGGCAAGGAAAACTAACTTTACAGCTCTCCGCGAGCCACCTAGTGGTCAGGAGCATTTCTGTTGTGTTGTTGTTTGATGTCATTGCGTTGTGGCTTGACTCTGTTGTGCTGTGACTTGATTTCATTGTGGCTTTATTTCGTTGTGGCTTGATTTCATTGTGGCTTAATTTCATTGTGTTGTGGCTTGATTTCATTGTGTTGTGGCTTGATTTTGTTGTGTTGTGGCTTGATTTCATTGTGGCTTGATTTCGTTGTGTTGTGGCTTGATTTCATTGTGGCTTGATTTCGTTGTGTTGTGGCTTGATTTCATTGTGGCTTGATTTCGTTGTGGCTTGATTTCATTGTGGCTTGATTTCGTTGTGGCTTGATTTCATTGTGTTGTGGCTTGATTACGTTGTGGCTTGACTACGTTGTGCTGTGGCTTGACTACGTTGTGCTGTGGCTTGATTTCATTGTGTTGTGGCTTGATTTTATTGTGTTGTGGCTTGATTTCGTTGTGGCTTTATTTCATTGTGTTGTGACTTGATTTCGTTGTGGCTTGATTTCATTGTGTTGTGGCTTGATTTCATTGTGTTGTGGCTTGATTTCATTGTGGCTTGATTTCATTGTGTTGTGGCTTGATTTCGTTGTGGCTTGACTACGTTCTGCTGTGGCTTGATTTCATTGTGTTGTGGCTTGATTTCGTTGTGTTGTGGCTTGATTTCGTTGTGTTGTGGCTTGATATCATTTTGTTGTGGCTTGATTTCGTTGTGTTGTGGCTTGATTTCATTGTGTTATGGCTTGATTTCGTTGTGTTGTAGCTTGATTTCGTTGTGTTGTGGCTTGATTTCATTGTGTTGTGGCTTGATTTCATTGTGTTGTGGCTTGATTTCGTTGTGGCTTGACTACGTTGTGCTGTGGCTTGATTTCATTGTGTTGTGGCTTGATTTCGTTGTGTTGTGGCTTGATTTCGTTGTGTTGTGGCTTGATATCATTTTGTTGTGGCTCGATTTCGTTGTGTTGTGGCTTGATTTCATTGTGTTATGGCTTGATTTCGTTGTGGCTTGACTCTGTTGTGCTGTGACTTGATTTCATTGTGTTGTGGCTTGATTTCATAGTGTTGTGGCTTGATTTCATAGTGTTGTGGCTTGATTTCATTGTGTTGTGGCTTGATTTCATTGTGGCTTGACTACGTTGTGCTGCGGCTTGATTTCATTGTGTTGTGGCTTGATTTCGTTGTGTTGTGGCTTGATTTCATTGTGTTGTGGCTTGGTTTGTTGTGTTGTGGCTTGATTTCATTGTGTTGTGGCTTGATTTCATTGTGTTGTGGCTTGATTTCATAGTGTTGTGGCTTGATTTCATTGTGTTGTGGCTTGATTTCATTGTGGCTTGACTACGTTGTGCTGTGGCTTGATTTCATTGTGTTGTGGCTTGATTTCGTTGTGTTGTGGCTTGATTTCATTGTGTTGTGGCTTGATTTCGTTGTGTTGTGGCTTGATTTCATTGTGTTGTGGCTTGATTTCGTTGTGTTGTGGCTTGATTTCATTGTGTTGTGGCTTGACTACGTTGTGCTGTGGCTTGATTTCATTGTGTTGTGGCTTGATTTCATTGTGTTGTGGCTTGACTACTTTGTGCTGTGGCTTGATTTCATTGTGTTGTGGCTTGATTTCATTGTGTTGTGGCTTGATTTCATTGTGTTGTGGCTTGATTTTGTTGTGTTGTGGCTTGATTTCATTGTGTTGTGGCTTGATTTCGTTGTGTTGTGGCTTGATTTCATTGTGTTGTGGCTTGACTACGTTGTGCTGTGGCTTGATTTCATTGTGTTGTGGCTTGATTTCATTGTGTTGTGGCTTGACTACGTTGTGCTGTGGCTTGATTTCATTGTGTTGTGGCTTGATTTCATTGTGTTGTGGCTTGATTTCGTTGTGGCTTGATTTCATTGTGTTGTGGCTTGATTTCATTGTGTTGTGCAGTACTGGGCCACCGTAAGAAAGACTCTATTGCACAGAAGGAATAGTTTTGTATGTGCAAGCATTTCAGATTTTCTAGAGACACATTATTGTGTTCTGCTCTGAGAAAACATTAATGAAACTCGTCCTCTAGCAGCCGGCTAACTGACTCATGCTGACCAGCCCATCCTCGACCCCTCGTCCATGCATCTCACAAGCGTTTGATGGGAACTGGAGGGTTGGCGCTCAGAGTAAGGGCATGTCATGGTGATATGACACACAATGGCACTGAAGGTTATTGTAACTGACACGTCTCAGATAAAAATATGTTAAGAAAAATCATGGGGGAAAAGTGAATTTTAGCTGGAGTTGCACAAAGCTTGAGTACCAATGCCTTGTTTGAGTCACCCTAAAGGGGTCATCTCATACATTTCCTGTTATATTCCTGTCTTGTTGGTAACGTTCTGTATTGGAGTTTGTGGAGCTCCTGTCAAATCCTTTCAGACTTCTGTCACTGATTTAAAAACAGCTTACGATGCATCCTGAGACCTTTGCCATTAAATCAAACCTTGTGTGACCGCACTTTGAGCATCTTGTAGCATCACGTCAGTGATTTGCAATCTCTTGGATAACTATAGGATCATGTAGGCGACACAGACCGAAACCTGAAATCTTTCTAGTGTGTCCAAAATGCCTGCAGCTTTCCCTCTGTGCTTTCTGTCATCAGAGTAAAACGAGCGGATGGCTGATTGCTTTTAGTGCGTGACTGAATCCAGTGCGAACAGTCCATCACTGAACAGATTTTTAATGCTTTGAATGTGTGTCTGTCTGTGTCTTCACTTTGGGAATGGTTTGATGAAGTGCGCCATTTGCACAATGTCTAATCTCCAATCAATTTACGTTTGTGTTTCCAAGGGATAAAATGGAGCTTGTATGACACTTTAAAGTTGCAAGGACGACCCTCTAGTGACCCGATGTGATCACGTGGTTTCCCTCCGGGCACCAACACGTCACAGTATTCCTCATTATTATAATTCATACGCAGAATTAAAGGGCGGGGCCTGGTTGAGTTAGTTAGTCGTGTATTGAAACTGAGGGGTGGGATATTTCCCAAACACCAAACACAACACCAGCCGACCAATCACAACCGACTGGGTCATCTGACCAATCACAACTGACTGGGTCATCTGACCAATCACAACTGACTGAGTCATCTGACCAATCACAACAGGCAGGGTCATCTGACTAATCACAACTGACCAATCACAACTGACTGGGTCATCTGACCAATCACAACTGACCAATCACAACTGACTGAGTCATCTGACCAATCACAACCGACGGGGTCATCTGACCCATCGCAACTGACCAATCACAACTGACTGGGTCATCTGACCAATCACAACTGACTGAGTCATCTGACCAATCACAACCGACGGGGTCATCTGACTAATCACATCTGACCAATCACAACCGACTGGGTCATCTGACCCATCGCAACTGACCAATCACAACTGACTGGGTCATCTGACCAATCACAACTGACTGGGTCATCTGACCAATCACAACTGACTGAGTCATCTGACCAATCACAACCGACGGGGTCATCTGACTAATCACAACTGACCAATCACAACCAACTGGGTCATCTGACTAATCACAACTGACCAATCACAACCGACTGGGTCATCTGACCAATCACAACTGACCAATCACAACTGACTGGGTCATCTGACCAATCACAACTGACAGGGTCATCTGACCAATAACAACTGACCAATCACAACCGACTGGGTCATCTGACCCATCGCAACTGACCAATCACAACTGACTGGGTCATCTGACCAATCACATCTGACCAATCACATCTGATTAATCACATCTGATTAATCACAACTGACAGGGTCATCTGACCAATAACAACTGACCAATCACAACCGACTGGGTCATCTGACCCATCGCAACTGACCAATCACAACTGACTGGGTCATCTGACCAATCACATCTGACCAATCACATCTGACCAATCACATCTGATTAATCACAACTGACAGGGTCATCTGACCAATAACAACTGACCAATCACAACCAACTGGGTCATCTGACCAATCACAACTGACAGGGTCATCTGACCAATCACAACTGACCAATCACAACCAACTGGGTCATCTGACCAATCACAACCAACTGGGTCATCTGACCAATCACAACCAACTGGGTCATCTGACTAATCACAACTGACCAATCACAACCGACTGGGTCATCTGACCAATCACAACTGACCAATCACAACTGACTGGGTCATCTGACCAATCACAACTGACAGGGTCATCTGACCAATCACAACTGACCAATCACAACCGACTGGGTCATCTGACTAATCACAACTGACCAATCACAACCGACTGGGTCATCTGACCCATCGCAACTGACCAATCACAACCGACTGGGTCATCTGACCCATCGCAACTGACCAATCACAACCGACTGGGTCATCTGACTAATCACAACTGACCAATCACAACCGACTGGGTCATCTGACCCATCGCAACTGACCAATCACAACTGACTGGGTCATCTGACCAATCACATCTGACCAATCACATCTGATTAATCACAACTGACAGAGTCATCTGACCAATAACAACTGACCAATCACAACCAACTGGGTCATCTGACCAATCACAACTGACAGGGTCATCTGACCAATCACAACTGACCAATCACAACCGACTGGGTCATCTGACCAATCACAACCAACTGGGTCATCTGACCAATCACAACCAACTGGGTCATCTGACCAATCACAACCGACTGGGTCATCTGACCAATCACAACTGACAGGGTCATCTGACCAATAACAACTGACCAATCACAACCAACTGGGTCATCTGACCAATCACAACTGACAGGGTCATCTGACCAATCACAACTGACCAATCACAACCAACTGGGTCATCTGACCAATCACAACCGACTGGGTCATATGACCAATCACAACTGACAGGGTAATTTGACTAATCACAACTGACCAATCACAACCAACTGGGTCATCTGACCAATCACAACCGACTGGGTCATCAGACCAATCACAACCGACTGGGTCATATGACCAATCACAACCGACTGGGTCATATGACCAATCACAACTGACAGGGTAATTTGACTAATCACAACTGACCAATCACAACCAACTGGGTCATCTGACCAATCACAACCGACTGTGTCATCTGACCAATCACAACCGACTGGGTCATATGACCAATCACAACCGACCAATCACAACTGACCAATCACAACCGACTGGGTCATCAGACCAATCACAACCGACTGGGTCATATGACCAATCACAACCGACTGGGTCATCTGACCAATCACAACTGACAGGGTAATTTGACTAATCACAACTGACCAATCACAACCAACTGGGTCATCTGACCAATCACAACCGACTGGGTCATCTGACCAATCACAACCGACTGGGTCATATGACCAATCACAACCGATGGGTCATCTGACCAATCACAACCGACTGTGTCATCTGACCAATCACAACCGACTGGGTCATATGACCAATCACAACCGACTGGGTCATCTGACCAATCACAACCGACTGAGTCATCTGACCAATCACAACTGACTGAGTCATCTGACCAATCACAACTGACTGGGTCATCTGACCAATCACAACTGACTGAGTCATCTGACCAATCACAACTGACTGAGTCATCTGACCAATCACAACTGACTGAGTCATCTGACCAATCACAACTGACTGAGTCATCTGACCAATCGCAACTGACTGGGTCATCTGACCAATCACAACTGACTGGGTCATCTGACCAATCACAACTGACTGGGTCATCTGACCAATCACAACTGACTGGGTCATCTGACCAATCACAACTGACCAATCAGAACCGACTGGGTCATCTGACCAATCACAACTGACTGAGTCATCTGACCAATCACAACCGACGGGGTCATCTGACCAATCACAACTGACTGAGTCATCTGACCAATCACAACTGACTGAGTCATCTGACCAATCGCAACTGACTGGGTCATCTGACCAATCACAACTGACTGGGTCATCTGACCAATCACAACTGACCAATCAGAACCGACTGGGTCATCTGACCAATCACAACTGACTGAGTCATCTGACCAATCACAACCGACGGGGTCATCTGACTAATCACAACTGACCAATCACAACTGACTGGGTCATCTGACTAATCACAACTGACCAATCACAACTGACTGGGTCATCTGACCAATCACAACTGACTGGGTCATCTGACCAATCACAACTGACTGAGTCATCTGACCAATCACAACCGACTGAGTCATCTGACCAATCACAACCGACTGGGTCATATGACCAATCACAACCGACTGAGTCATCTGACCAATCACAACTGACTGAGTCATCTGACCAATCACAACTGACTGGGTCATCTGACCAATCACAACTGACTGGGTCATCTGACCAATCACAACTGACCAATCAGAACCGACTGGGTCATCTGACCAATCACAACTGACTGAGTCATCTGACCAATCACAACCGACGGGGTCATCTGACTAATCACAACTGACCAATCACAACTGACTGGGTCATCTGACTAATCACAACTGACCAATCACAACTGACTGGGTCATCTGACCAATCACAACTGACTGGGTCATCTGACCAATCACAACTGACTGAGTCATCTGACCAATCACAACTGACTGGGTCATCTGACCAATCACAACCGACTGAGTCATCTGACCAATCACAACCGACTGGGTCATATGACCAATCACAACCGATGGGTCATCTGACCAATTACAACTGACTGTGTCATCTGACCAATCACAACCGACTGGGTCATATGACCAATCACAACCGACTGGGTCATCTGACCAATCACAACTGACTGAGTCATCTGACCAATCACAACTGACTGAGTCATCTGACCAATCGCAACTGACTGGGTCATCTGACCAATCACAACTGACTGGGTCATCTGACCAATCACAACTGACCAATCAGAACCGACTGGGTCATCTGACCAATCACAACTGACTGAGTCATCTGACCAATCACAACCGACGGGGTCATCTGACTAATCACAACTGACCAATCACAACTGACTGGGTCATCTGACTAATCACAACTGACCAATCACAACCGACTGGGTCATCTGACCAATCACAACTGACCAATCACAACCGACTGGGTCATCTGACCAATCACAACTGACCAATCACAACCGACTGGGTCATCTGACCAATCACAACTGACCAATCACAACCAACTGGGTCATCTGACCAATCGCAACCGACTGAGTCATCTGACCAATCGCAACTGACCAATCACAACCGACTGGGTCATCTGACCAATCACAACCGACTGGGTCATCTGACCAATCACAACCGACGGGGTCATCTGACCAATCACAACTGACTGAGTCATCTGACCAATCACAACTGACTGAGTCATCTGACCAATCGCAACTGACTGAGTCATCTGACCAATCACAACTGACTGGGTCATCTGACCAATCACAACTGACCAATCAGAACCGACTGGGTCATCTGACCAATCACAACTGACTGAGTCATCTGACCAATCACAACCGACGGGGTCATCTGACTAATCACAACTGACCAATCACAACTGACTGGGTCATCTGACTAATCACAACTGACCAATCACAACTGACTGGGTCATCTGACCAATCACAACCGACTGAGTCATCTGACCAATCACAACCGACTGGGTCATATGACCAATCACAACCGATGGGTCATCTGACCAATTACAACTGACTGTGTCATCTGACTAATCACAACTGACCAATCACAACCGACGGGGTCATCTGACCCATCGCAACTGACCAATCACAACTGACTGGGTCATCTGACCAATCACAACTGACTGAGTCATCTGACCAATCACAACCGACGGGGTCATCTGACTAATCACATCTGACCAATCACAACCGACTGGGTCATCTGACCCATCGCAACTGACCAATCACAACTGACTGGGTCATCTGACCAATCACAACTGACTGGGTCATCTGACCAATCACAACTGACTGAGTCATCTGACCAATCACAACCGACGGGGTCATCTGACTAATCACAACTGACCAATCACAACCAACTGGGTCATCTGACTAATCACAACTGACCAATCACAACCGACTGGGTCATCTGACCAATCACAACTGACCAATCACAACTGACTGGGTCATCTGACCAATCACAACTGACAGGGTCATCTGACCAATAACAACTGACCAATCACAACCGACTGGGTCATCTGACCCATCGCAACTGACCAATCACAACTGACTGGGTCATCTGACCAATCACATCTGACCAATCACATCTGATTAATCACATCTGATTAATCACAACTGACAGGGTCATCTGACCAATAACAACTGACCAATCACAACCGACTGGGTCATCTGACCCATCGCAACTGACCAATCACAACTGACTGGGTCATCTGACCAATCACATCTGACCAATCACATCTGACCAATCACATCTGATTAATCACAACTGACAGGGTCATCTGACCAATAACAACTGACCAATCACAACCAACTGGGTCATCTGACCAATCACAACTGACAGGGTCATCTGACCAATCACAACTGACCAATCACAACCAACTGGGTCATCTGACCAATCACAACCAACTGGGTCATCTGACCAATCACAACCAACTGGGTCATCTGACTAATCACAACTGACCAATCACAACCGACTGGGTCATCTGACCAATCACAACTGACCAATCACAACTGACTGGGTCATCTGACCAATCACAACTGACAGGGTCATCTGACCAATCACAACTGACCAATCACAACCGACTGGGTCATCTGACTAATCACAACTGACCAATCACAACCGACTGGGTCATCTGACCCATCGCAACTGACCAATCACAACCGACTGGGTCATCTGACCCATCGCAACTGACCAATCACAACCGACTGGGTCATCTGACTAATCACAACTGACCAATCACAACCGACTGGGTCATCTGACCCATCGCAACTGACCAATCACAACTGACTGGGTCATCTGACCAATCACATCTGACCAATCACATCTGATTAATCACAACTGACAGAGTCATCTGACCAATAACAACTGACCAATCACAACCAACTGGGTCATCTGACCAATCACAACTGACAGGGTCATCTGACCAATCACAACTGACCAATCACAACCGACTGGGTCATCTGACCAATCACAACCAACTGGGTCATCTGACCAATCACAACCAACTGGGTCATCTGACCAATCACAACCGACTGGGTCATCTGACCAATCACAACTGACAGGGTCATCTGACCAATAACAACTGACCAATCACAACCAACTGGGTCATCTGACCAATCACAACTGACAGGGTCATCTGACCAATCACAACTGACCAATCACAACCAACTGGGTCATCTGACCAATCACAACCGACTGGGTCATATGACCAATCACAACTGACAGGGTAATTTGACTAATCACAACTGACCAATCACAACCAACTGGGTCATCTGACCAATCACAACCGACTGGGTCATCAGACCAATCACAACCGACTGGGTCATATGACCAATCACAACCGACTGGGTCATATGACCAATCACAACTGACAGGGTAATTTGACTAATCACAACTGACCAATCACAACCAACTGGGTCATCTGACCAATCACAACCGACTGTGTCATCTGACCAATCACAACCGACTGGGTCATATGACCAATCACAACCGACCAATCACAACTGACCAATCACAACCGACTGGGTCATCAGACCAATCACAACCGACTGGGTCATATGACCAATCACAACCGACTGGGTCATCTGACCAATCACAACTGACAGGGTAATTTGACTAATCACAACTGACCAATCACAACCAACTGGGTCATCTGACCAATCACAACCGACTGGGTCATCTGACCAATCACAACCGACTGGGTCATATGACCAATCACAACCGATGGGTCATCTGACCAATCACAACCGACTGTGTCATCTGACCAATCACAACCGACTGGGTCATATGACCAATCACAACCGACTGGGTCATCTGACCAATCACAACCGACTGAGTCATCTGACCAATCACAACTGACTGAGTCATCTGACCAATCACAACTGACTGGGTCATCTGACCAATCACAACTGACTGAGTCATCTGACCAATCACAACTGACTGAGTCATCTGACCAATCACAACTGACTGAGTCATCTGACCAATCGCAACTGACTGGGTCATCTGACCAATCACAACTGACTGGGTCATCTGACCAATCACAACTGACTGGGTCATCTGACCAATCACAACTGACTGGGTCATCTGACCAATCACAACTGACCAATCAGAACCGACTGGGTCATCTGACCAATCACAACTGACTGAGTCATCTGACCAATCACAACCGACGGGGTCATCTGACCAATCACAACTGACTGAGTCATCTGACCAATCACAACTGACTGAGTCATCTGACCAATCGCAACTGACTGGGTCATCTGACCAATCACAACTGACTGGGTCATCTGACCAATCACAACTGACCAATCAGAACCGACTGGGTCATCTGACCAATCACAACTGACTGAGTCATCTGACCAATCACAACCGACGGGGTCATCTGACTAATCACAACTGACCAATCACAACTGACTGGGTCATCTGACTAATCACAACTGACCAATCACAACTGACTGGGTCATCTGACCAATCACAACTGACTGGGTCATCTGACCAATCACAACTGACTGAGTCATCTGACCAATCACAACCGACTGAGTCATCTGACCAATCACAACCGACTGGGTCATATGACCAATCACAACCGACTGAGTCATCTGACCAATCACAACTGACTGAGTCATCTGACCAATCACAACTGACTGAGTCATCTGACCAATCGCAACTGACTGGGTCATCTGACCAATCACAACTGACTGGGTCATCTGACCAATCACAACTGACCAATCAGAACCGACTGGGTCATCTGACCAATCACAACTGACTGAGTCATCTGACCAATCACAACCGACGGGGTCATCTGACTAATCACAACTGACCAATCACAACTGACTGGGTCATCTGACTAATCACAACTGACCAATCACAACTGACTGGGTCATCTGACCAATCACAACTGACTGGGTCATCTGACCAATCACAACTGACTGAGTCATCTGACCAATCACAACTGACTGGGTCATCTGACCAATCACAACCGACTGAGTCATCTGACCAATCACAACCGACTGGGTCATATGACCAATCACAACCGATGGGTCATCTGACCAATTACAACTGACTGTGTCATCTGACCAATCACAACCGACTGGGTCATATGACCAATCACAACCGACTGGGTCATCTGACCAATCACAACTGACTGAGTCATCTGACCAATCACAACTGACTGAGTCATCTGACCAATCGCAACTGACTGGGTCATCTGACCAATCACAACTGACTGGGTCATCTGACCAATCACAACTGACCAATCAGAACCGACTGGGTCATCTGACCAATCACAACTGACTGAGTCATCTGACCAATCACAACCGACGGGGTCATCTGACTAATCACAACTGACCAATCACAACTGACTGGGTCATCTGACTAATCACAACTGACCAATCACAACCGACTGGGTCATCTGACCAATCACAACTGACCAATCACAACCGACTGGGTCATCTGACCAATCACAACTGACCAATCACAACCGACTGGGTCATCTGACCAATCACAACTGACCAATCACAACCAACTGGGTCATCTGACCAATCGCAACCGACTGAGTCATCTGACCAATCGCAACTGACCAATCACAACCGACTGGGTCATCTGACCAATCACAACCGACTGGGTCATCTGACCAATCACAACCGACGGGGTCATCTGACCAATCACAACTGACTGAGTCATCTGACCAATCACAACTGACTGAGTCATCTGACCAATCGCAACTGACTGAGTCATCTGACCAATCACAACTGACTGGGTCATCTGACCAATCACAACTGACCAATCAGAACCGACTGGGTCATCTGACCAATCACAACTGACTGAGTCATCTGACCAATCACAACCGACGGGGTCATCTGACTAATCACAACTGACCAATCACAACTGACTGGGTCATCTGACTAATCACAACTGACCAATCACAACTGACTGGGTCATCTGACCAATCACAACCGACTGAGTCATCTGACCAATCACAACCGACTGGGTCATATGACCAATCACAACCGATGGGTCATCTGACCAATTACAACTGACTGTGTCATCTGACCAATCACATCTGACCAATCACAACCGACTGGGTCATATGACCAATCACAACCGACTGGGTCATCTGACCAATCACAACTGACTGAGTCATCTGACCAATCGCAACTGACTGGGTCATCTGACCAATCACAACTGACTGGGTCATCTGACCAATCACAACTGACCAATCAGAACCGACTGGGTCATCTGACCAATCACAACTGACTGAGTCATCTGACCAATCACAACCGACGGGGTCATCTGACTAATCACAACTGACCAATCACAACTGACTGGGTCATCTGACTAATCACAACTGACCAATCACAACCGACTGGGTCATCTGACCAATCACAACTGACCAATCACAACCGACTGGGTCATCTGACCAATCACAACTGACCAATCACAACCGACTGGGTCATCTGACCAATCGCAACCGACTGAGTCATCTGACCAATCGCAACTGACCAATCACAACCGACTGGGTCATCTGACCAATCACAACCGACTGGGTCATCTGACCAATCACAACTGACCAATCACAACCGACTGGGTCATCTGACCAATCACAACCGACTGGGTCATCTGACCAATCACAACTGTCCAATCACAACCAACTGGGTCATCTGACCAATCACAACTGACAGGGTCATCTGACCAATAACAACTGACCAATCACAACCGACTGGGTCATCTGACCAATCACAACTGTCCAATCACAACCAACTGGGTCATCTGACCAATAACAACTGACCAATCACAACCGACTGGGTCATCTGACCAATCACAACTGTCCAATCACAACCAACTGGGTCATCTGACCAATCACAACTGACCAATCACAACCGACTGGGTCATCTGACCAATCACAACCGACTGGGTCATCTGACAAATCAAAACTGACTGAGTCAATAGATTTAATGTAACTGAGTTACGGGTTTCTATAATTTTTCTCATGTCGAGTAAACAATTTTTAGTCATAGTTTTAGTAGAAGTCCTTTAAATGCATTGATCATATTCATTCATTTTAAATTGACATAACCTGTAATTTTACTCAATGGAGATTCTGTGTTCACCAGGTGACAGAAACCCGAGAGTGAGGCACGTGCGGTCTTTGTGATGTCCGCTCCTCTTCCGCTCCCTGGATGACTTTAAAGAGTGTTTCCAGTTATGGAAAGCATGTACACATGGCAAACGCAGACTCAATTTTCTTATTTAATGCCAGTCCTTTGATTGCACAGAAGCGACTCTGAGTGCAGAAAGGTTTTCCATGTGTTTCTCGCAGCGATCCTTGTACCTTCCCAGTTTCCTTCAGCAGAGCAGGATTGTTTGGTCGAGGAGACTGTGTGATCCGAGGGGTCAAGATGGGCTGGTGACAATTTTCATGACAATCTGCAGCAAAAAGCATTTTTGCCGTCGACCATTCAAAAACACCAGTGTTCCCAGATTATCTGTTATGTAATAGTAGATACCTGTTTTATATTTGTTTTTGGAGGGCTCTTAAAAGCATTCTACGTCATGTTGTGAACTTATTTTCCTCGTTTGAAGAAGAGACCAGGAGACTCTTTATTGAGAACACGCGCTGTTCTTCGGCTGTAGTCGAACTTACAGTACAAAACACTGTAGCTTATCTTCTACATTTCAGGGGGAGGGATCATACAGCAGGGGAGGAGACACTCTGAACAATAGAATGCAAATGTTGTGTAGGAAAAAGGGACAAATCGCAAACAATTTGTTTTAAGCAAACAATTAACTCAATCGCTGGGTTAAAACAACTCAATTGCTGGGTTAGTCCATTTTCAACCCATTTTTTAGAGTGTACATTGGAACCTAGATATAACAATTTATAAATTTGCAATCTCACAGTCACTAATGAAAGGTCCAGTTCTTGTGGAGCAATAGCCAATCAGAGCGTCGGCATGTTTGAGATTCACAGCCATACCTTGTGATTTCAATTATACATTTTTTTTGCATACTGTCACTTTAAATGCTCAAGCTCTTAAAGCAGGATGGATTCAACCATGATTCTAGCATGTTAAAATGGTTAAAATGGATGTTTTTGTGTGTGTCCCTTTAAATGCAAATGAGCGGCTGCTCCCCATCCTTTTTCAGTAAGAAGGCGGAGCTTCAAGAGCTCATGCTAACAGCTCTGATCATAGACATACATAATAAAGGCTAGATGTCTCGTGCGCGCTGCTGGCCAATGGAGGTCGACGTCCGCACCTGGCGGCCATCTTGTCTCAGTCAGCTCGTAACATTGTGTTTTAATGGTGCATGTGCTTTTTAAATAACCATAACTTGCTAAATTTTCTACCGATTTTCAAACGGTTTGGTTTGTTATAAATGTCAGATATGTAGTTATGACACTGCATACTTATGAAAAAATATTCATAATTTGTTCAAGCATCCATAATTATAGCCACGTTTATAGCGTTTGTAAGAAACCAAGCCATTTGTAAATCCGTCAAGATTTCAGCGAGATAAGAGTATTTGTGTTCAGATCAGAAAAGCTTGAAAGCTTGCCTGTGACAAGATGGCCGCCGGGGATGACGTTAGAGACTCCGCCGAAAGACATCTAGCTTTTATTATGTATATCTATGGCTCTGATCACCTCATACACACACACACACACACACACACACTGAAAATATCAGAAACTGTTTAGCCTTTTATGATCAAACCGGAGTCGGACAATGATGGAGAGACTCCAGAAAAAGAGACAACATGTAGAACGAGACAGGACGTTTCTGAAGAGATAGTTGATTAATTTATGAGTTAATGCTCTTCAGTCATTGATTAGCATATTCTGTCATGATAATCTCTAAAGCGCTGGTATGGGGACTGTTAGAAATGCTTCAGGAATGGTTTGAGGAGCACAACAACGAGTTTGAGGCGTTGACTTGGCCTCCAAATTCCCCAGATCTCAATCCAATCGAGCATCTGTGGGATGTGCTGAACAAACAAGTCCGATCCATGGAGGCTCCGCCTCACAACTTACAGGACTTAAAGGATCTGCTGCTAACATCTTGGTGCCAGATACCACAGCACACCTTCAGGGGTCTAGAGGAGCCCATGCCTCGACGGGTCAGGGGGACCAACACAATATTCAGTCGGTGATCGGTGTATATCTTTATTGTTATTCTAACTTTCAAAACTAAACGTGTGACTTTGCTGCCTGGTGCAGTCCAGTAGATATAGACAGAAATATACCCAGATATTACTGGAATCCTGTCTGACGTAAGAAAACATAAGTATCAATACCTAACGTCTGATCGCTGAAGTAGCGGTGTCACATGAGATCCTCTCACACATAAACCAGGTTTGCAGAGTCTGAGCCTGTCAGAGCGAAGATATTTATAAGATATAGTCCATCTACTTGTCCTGTAAGGCACATAAATGACTGACTGGCGAAATGGGAAAAGCCTTGAGTGCATTATCTAGTTACCTAATGCAATTTTTGTTGGAACTTGGACGTGAATAAAACATTGCAGCATCAAAACATCCAGCCTCAAATTAGTTTCGAAAGTTGATTTATTCTATTTTTAGTCTGTAGGCCATACATCAGTGTGTAGATACTGTGTGAACTGTAAACTTTTATTCTAGTTCTTCTGGGATTATCGGAATGACTGTAACATAAAATATACATACCATGTGTTTGAGCAGCTGTTTCACACACATGAATGACCATCACCTTACCCAGAGTCTCTCTGTGGGTCAGCGGCGTCCACACCAGTCTACTCTTCCAGTTCAGCTGAAGGATATTGGGCCGTTTTTAAAGGGGGGGTGAAACACTCATGTCAATCTTGAGTACCTATAGAGTAGTATTGCATCCTTCATATCACCGAAAAGTCTTTAGTTTTATTATATTTATAAAAGAAAGATACGCTGTACCGAGTCTTTCCGGAAAAAACTGAGCGACTGGAGGCGTATCGTGTGGGCGGAGCTAAACAGCCACGAGCGTGCGCAGCGATTGCGCTGAGAGTGTCTGTGACATCCTTAAACGTGGAAAAAACGTTATCCTAAAAAAACCATTGAGATAAATCAGATTTAGCCATACATATGTGATCCAGAATCAGATCTAGAGGCTGAAATTGAACAGGAGAAGCAGCGATGAGTGTGTACTGTAACTTATATACTTGCTTAGCGGCTTGTCATGCGCAAGTTTTACAACATTTGTGTGCGTTTAGTCGTGGTTTATGAGGATATAATTTGATTTATGGACTATTATATGTGATTTAATGTTAGCAGTAGCAAGCGGAACGGTTTTGCACATCAGACTAGTGCGTGTTTATTTTTCAACTTGTGCAAATCACGCATTACGCGCATCAAACGCTCAATTTACACCGTGCATTAGCGTGAATCGCGTCGCAGAATGTCTATTCACGTCTTTGCATTGACTTAACATATAAATCACTTCATTCGCGTCTGGTGTGAACGCACCATTGGGCTGGACACAATAAAAGGCAACTCTAAAATGTGCAGTTTTACTGTATAGGGGGTCCGAAAACCGGTCAGTATCTGGTGTGACCGCCCTCACGCAGTGCAACACATCTCCTTCACACAGAGTTGGTCAGGTTGTTGATTGTGGCCTGTGGAGTGTCCACTCCTCTTCAATGGCTGTGTGAAGTTGCTGGATATTGGCAAGAAGGTCGTATACGCCGATCCAGAGCATCCCAAACATGTCCGGTGAGTGTGCTGGCAATGCAAGAACTGGGATGTTTCTGGCTTCCAGGAATTGTGTACAGATCCTTGCAACATGGGGCCGTGCATTATCATGAGGTGATGGTCGTGTGGGCCTCAGGATCTTGTCACAGTGCATTCAAAACGCCATCAATAAAATGCACCTGTGTTCGTTGTCCATACCATAACCCCACCGCCACCATGGGCCACTCGATCCACAGCGTGGACATCAACAAACCACTCACCCACACATCTGGCATCTGCCCTGTACAATGAAAACCGGGATTCATCCGTGAAGAGAACACCTCTCCAAAGTGCCAAATGTGAGCATTTGAACACTCAAGTCGGTTACAACGACGATCTGCAGTCAGGTCGAAACCCAGAGGACGACGAGCATGCAGATGAGACGGTTTCTGATAGTTTGAGCAGAAGTTCTTTGGTTATGCAATGCAAGTTGCAGCAGCTGTCCGGGTGGATGCTCTCAGACGATGGAGGTGAAGATGCTGGATGTGGAGGTCCTGGGCTGGTGTGGGTACACGTGGTCTGCGGTTGTGAGGCCAGTTGGATGTACTGTCAAATTCTCTGAATCGCCTTTGGAGATGGCTTATGGTAGAGAAATGAACATTCAATTCACGGGCAACAGCTCTGGTGGACAGTCCTGCAGTCATATGTCAATTGCACGCTCCCTCAAAACGTGCGCCATCTGTGGCATTGAGCTGAGATAAAACTGCACATTTTATTGTGTCCAGCATAAGGCACACCTGTGCAATAATCCTGCTGTCTAATCAGCATCTGATATGCCACACCTGTGAGGTGGATGGATTATCTCGGCAAAGGAGAAGTGCTCACTAACACAGATTTAGACATATTTGTGAACAATATTTGAGAGAAATAGGCCTTTTTCCGCAAAAGTTGTATGTATGCAAATTTTATCATATCCAAGATAAACATTTCTTAGCCTGGATGCCAGCCGAACTTAACCCCGCCCACAACATTTGAGCTCGGGCAGTTCGGTCTGGACTTGATCCATAGAGGAGTAATTATGCCTGAACAGAAACTGTTCGGACCAATGAAATTGTCAGGGCGGGCTTTAGACGATGATGGACAGATGATAAACAGTAACGTAATCATCCACGTCATCAAAGAGCGCTTGGGTTGAATTTGTTCTAATCCTAAACGGAGAACTTGTTCGTATATGCGTTCACCTTCACTATTTCTCTCAGAAATGATGATCGTGTTGAAGTACTCTGTGCCTCCTTAAATTCTTTTTTTACAACACTGGCAAAGATCGTTAACATTCATCTTTTTCTTCTAATGTAACTTATTCCAGCGTGCGTGCGGACAGGGTTGCCAAGTTTTTACAACAAAACTCGCCCACTTCCTACTCAAAACTAGCCAAAAACAAGCCCAATAACTTTAAGGGGGGGTTCTCCGGAAAAAATGGCATTTGGGGGGTAAAATATGTGTTATTTTGGCTGGACTGCCCGCTAAAATTCGCATTCCTGGGTCTGTATATCACATCATTGGGGTCGCTTCAACCCGCGGGCTTGGCAAGTGCAGTTGAGTTCTGTTGACATTTGACAACTAACGTTATGCGTCGCTCCGTTGCTCTGATAGGTTGTAGGTCTATCCAGTTGAGGTCTTTCCTGGTTCGGTTGAAACACGCCCCATAATCACAGCCCAACGGAGCAGATCAGACTCATATTCTGACTAGAGTTGAGTATGACGACGTCAGGCTACACATTTCTAGTAATTTTACAGTTATTTCTCATATCGTATTTTCAGAAAGTTTTGGAATATTTTTCCTCTCCCCAAATTTGTCACTAGCGAAACACAATAATAAAGGATTTAATAAGAAGGCATATATTGACCTATTAAGATTTTGTTTTCATCTACCTTGTTTTATATCTATATATATATTAGCTATTTTATTGAAAAGCTTTCACAGTTAAATGAATAACCATTACATGTATTTTGAATCCAATCTTTCTTTGTAAAAGGTATAGAGTTGATCGTACTGATTTCAGAGTTAATGATTCATTCGTTTGAATATGAACCAATCATAACATCTTAGTTGATAATTTAATATACTTGATATTTGACAAAACATCCCATGTTTCGGTATAGTGACAGTAATGCTTTGCGACCACGTCACATTACAGAATTTTAACATGCATACTAAAACACTAATGACTTGCATAACTGTACTAAAATGTTGTTTATTTCCCCCAAATAAACTACCAAACATTCACATTACTGTGGGATTCAATAGATAATAGAAGGGTCTTAGTTAACATCTATGATTTGAACACTTTTTTTTTAAATGTGTTTTTTGGTTGTGGGACAGTAGTTTGCACCAATAAGAAAGGCTCATATATATAAACAATGAAATATCTATATAATAGTTTTTTGGAAAATCCATAACACTGACATTAGCAAACAGTGCCAACACAAAGCTATTGGCGATCTTACTAGCAACAGTGCCCTATAAATTTTGCTGTATTTCCAAAGGGAAGTCGTAACCCGTGTTCATCATTACCACATTAATGTCCTTTCTCATGGTCACCCTGCGCTTACAGGGATCACAGATGAATCTCCATCTTAATTAGATGACCTCTAGAGCAGACACTCATCAGGAAAACAATCAGGAGCATCCCCACTCCGTCATACATATCAACAACGTGAAGCACATGTTTCATCATATTCACTAAACTTTCATGGCCCTAGATATTTTCTAGTATGAATACTTTATGAAAACAGTCAATATATTAAAAGAAGGAACAGAGCCTCTGCTTAAAAAAGCATAATTCATACATTTTTATTGACTCTTGAATGAGGGTAAGTTTCAGAAAAAAGCAACATTTTGAACAAAAAGCTGAGATGGAGTAGATCGAGTCCATCAACACCCCAATGCTTCAGTCTCTTCATGGGTTGACATTTCATTTGGTAGCATTTGGCAGTGTTGATTCATATTCTGTTGAATATTCGATGATCTGTTCATTGGGCTGTCGCGGCAACAGACGCGAGTTAACGAGAGCAAAATCTTGCATTTAGATCCGTGAAACAATCACTTTCAATGGAGGACTATCAGGGCATGTTATCAAAGACACGGCTGTGATCTTCATCACCATTCTGGCGTCATCACTACATCAGCATTCATCACATTGATATGCATATGATTATGCATTTCCGATGTCGATTGGGTGTAGTATTTTACTCTTTCTCAATTTGTCGCAAGCATGCATGCATCGTATGAGACGCGCACCTGCTTGTGCAACGCTGCTCGTTATCGCTTGCTCGTGTTGTAAACTATCCATAGTGCCTCGTAAATGATTCGCATGACACCGGTTACCGTTAACGATTGTATTTTGTTTAGAAAAGCTGAAACAGAACAGATGGCACAGCATATTAGCCTCTATCATTCTCCCCACGAATGCAAGGAAACCAACATGGGTTTTAAAGCAACATGCACCCAGTTAATCTGGGCTTCATGATTAACAGAAGTTAAGCTGAAATCGCGAATGGGGTCAGTGTTATCAGATCGCTAAAGTTGAATTAACTATGCTAATTTGCTCAGCATAGTTTTTAAAGTACAGCACCGACATCAGTGCTTGATCCGTTCGCATTCATTCATGCTATTCATCTTGCAAGCGCTTTGAGTTCTTCACATACAACATGCAATTGAAACTGACACAATAGTTTCAAGCTTAGAAGTGTTTTGGCCTGTCATCCAGCAAAGTACATATTTTGCTCAAACATACGGGGCACCCAGTGTTGAAATGGCTTCCTTGTGTGATTCGACATGGCTTCCTTTACTATGAGGAAGAACCGCGTTATGTGCTCATATAAAGGTGCCGTTGCTTATTGCTTTATAAATATGCGCTACATATTAATAAATGAGTTAATAAAAACAAACATGTATAGTAATTGTGCTTTTGTCTTTGCGTTACTCCAGTTAATTTGACTCTATTCGTGTTTTATTCAGCTACTGATATCTGGATGCCTCTGTCTATTTTTAGGAACTTTAGAATTTAGTGTTAGGTCTCATTTGGTCCTTCTGTACTACGACGCCATGGCTACAATTATGAATTAAACAAACGTGTATCTCGCTAGTACTCAAAGCACCATATGTCGAGTAAGGTTTGCATACAAAACAAGGTTTGACTGGATATTCGATAACAGCAATCATTTAATTCCGTACTCAATCCGACCCATTTTACATAAAGATTGTATCCTGTACAGCAACTAAATCGCAGCACGGGAATACAATTATTCAAATCTTTTATGCATATAGTAAGTGAGCAGAGTGCGCTCCCTTTATAAACGCATGAAACCGTCAAATGCTTCAGTTCAACTAAACTCGGACACTAGTAGAAACCGTTTCGGTCAATCTGACTACACCAAATCATGAATCTATAGCATGTTCTACTCTTCGTTGGTCAAACGTATGCACTAGAAGGCAGAATTAGTAAGTGAACAAGCGCTGAACCATTCAATCCTAATTGCGTATATTCCGTGTTATGTTAACTCCTCCAATTAGTCATTGCATTCAAGCGCTCAACAGACATTTACATTTATGCATTTGGCAGACGCTTTTCGTATTCAAGGTCCACATTTGATATTTTGTCGGATCTTGCTTTCCCTGGGAATCGAACTCATGGCTTGGCCTTGCTAGTGCTACGCTCTGCTGTTTGAGCTACAGGAAAGACGTGTCTGTGATTGGCTACGCTCGCATTGTAAACACCAACATTTGTCAGTCTATCGAGACTAACACAATATACAGGGGAGTAAATATAGTGTGACTGTTTGACAAAGTCTGCACATGCGTACTGATTCCCGCAAATGACGAGCTCTCTCGCAGTGAGCTTTTTTCTCTTCACCAAAGCTGGCACACAGGGTGCGGCTTATAATCATTGTGATTCGTTGCTTTTCAGACTGTGATCCTGATGTCACACTGTGGGAACTCGGCTGCATTAATGTCAGACTGTATGATAATCAAACGCACAAGAATTTGTCTGGAGGTTACATCAACCCACTCACATTGGTTTAATTTACATCAGGTTAGAATTTTATCATGGTGAGTATGTCAAACATGCTATCAAAGACAAAAGATTTTAGCCTAGGGTCAAAAGAATTTAGGATTGCGATATTTGTCTCAGACTGCCAAACGTGGCCAAAAATCATACAGTATGAACTTGGCTTAGGTTAATGATGACTCTCACATTGATTATCGTTTTTCATAGGTTTGGTTGCTTTGCAGGGTTCTATAGCCAGCTATGGTTTATTAGCTAGTAAAGCGTCTTCTAAAACATTCTTATCCTTCCACAAGGGCATTGTATGAGGTTTTCAATTGTCGGTTATGTATTTGTCATGCTGTTCTGGTTTATTTTCTTCTGGGGGTTCTCTCAACAGGTTCTGACGGTTAGATGGTGTTCTATCTAGCTGTGAGCTGGAGTCACGCCCAATGGTTTCGAATCCTCCAACTGCAGATGCTAAGAACTGTGGTTCCCCAACTCATCTATGCCTAGGTCATTCTTCGGATTGGGGCTGCTACAAACGCAGCTCAATGTGTGGAGTCCGTAACTTCAAGTAATAATTTTCATGCAAATACTGGTGGTGGCATGTTTTCTCCTTTATTACTACTCATCAATCCTGTTTTCGTTAGTCTCTATAAGCCTTTCATGAATTTCTCTGTGGCCTAACGTGGTCTCTGTCCAGGTGGCCTATCGTAGCCTTCATCTCTATGTGGCCTACTGCTTCATCAGCATGGCCTTCGTCTCTGTAAAAGAGGATATCTCTAAGCACATCCCTGCACCCCTAATCATTCTGCAATTTGTATACTCCCCAACGGGTCTCCTATATCAAAAAGGTGATATCGGCCTATCGAGGCAGCATACACGGCCTAACATGGCAGTCCATACAGCATACACGGCTTTTCGTACCCTGGCCTATCGAGGCAGTATATACAGCCTAACGTAGCAGTCCATACAGCCTACACGGCTTTTCGTACCCTGTCCTATCGAGGCAGTATATATACGGCCTAACATGGCAGTCCATACAGCATATACGGCTTTTCGTACCCTGGCCTATCGAGGCAGTATATACAGCCTAACGTAGCAGTCCATACAGCCTACACGGCTTTTCGTACCCTGGCCTATCGAGGCAGTATATACAGCCTAACGTGGCAGTCCATACAGCCTACATGGATTTTCGTACCCCAGCCTATCGAGGCAGTATATACGGCCTAACGTGGCAGTCCATACAGCCTACACGGCTTTTCGTACCCTGGCCTATCGAGGCAGTATATACGGCCTAACGTAGCAGTCCATACAGCCTACACGGCTTTTCGTACCCTGGCCTATCGAGGCAGTATATACGGCCTAACGTAGCAGTCCATACAGCCTACACGGCTTTTCGTACCCTGGCCTATCGAGGCAGTATATACGGCCTAACGTAGCAGTCCATACAGCATACACAGCTTTTCGTACCCTGGCCTATCGAGGCAGTATATACGGCCTAAAGTGGCAGTCCATAGAGCCTACACGGCTTTTCGTACCCTGGCCTATCGAGGCAGTATATACGGCCTAAAGTGGCAGTCCATACAGCCTAAACGGCTTTTCGTACCCTGGCCTATCGAGGCAGTATATACGGCCTAACGTAGCAGTCCATACAGCCTACACAGCTTTTCGTACCCTGGCCTATCGAGGCAGTATATACGGCCTAACGTAGCAGTCCATACAGCCTACACGGCTTTTCGTACCCTGGCCTATCAAGGCAGTATATACGGCCTAACGTAGCAGTCCATACAGCCTAAACGGCTTTTCGTACCCTGGCCTATCGAGGCAGTATATACGGCCTAAAGTGGCAGTCCATACAGCCTAAACGGCTTTTCGTACCCTGGCCTATCGAGGCAGTATATACAGCCTAACGTAGCAGTCCATACAGCCTACACGGCTTTTCGTACCCTGGCCTATCAAGGCAGTATATACGGCCTAACGTAGCAGTCCATACAGCCTAAACGGCTTTTCATACCCTGGCCTATCGAGGCAGTATATACGGCCTAACGTAGCAGTCCATACAGCCTACACAGCTTTTCGTACCCTGGCCTATCGAGGCAGTATATACGGCCTAACGTAGCAGTCCATACAGCCTACACGGCTTTTCGTACCCTGGCCTATCGAGGCAGTATATACGGCCTAACGTAGCAGTCCATACAGCCTAAACGGCTTTTCGTACCCTGGCCTATCGAGGCAGTATATACGGCCTAACGTAGCAGTCCATACAGCCTACACGGCTTTTTGTACCCTGGCCTATCGAGGCAGTATATACGGCCTAACGTAGCAGTCCATACAGCCTAAACGGCTTTTCGTACCCTGGCCTATCGAGGCAGTATATATGGCCTAACGTGGCAGTCCATACAGCCTACACGGCTTTTCGTACCCTGGCCTATCGAGGCAGTATATACGGCCTAACGTGGCAGTCCATACAGCCTACACAGCTTTTCGTACCCTGGCCTATCGAGGCAGTATATACGGCCTAACGTAGCAGTCCATACAGCCTAAACGGCTTTTCGTACCCTGGCCTATCGAGGCAGTATATACGGCCTAACGTAGCAGTCCATACAGCCTACACGGCTTTTCGTACCCTGGCCTATCGAGGCAGTATATACGGCCTAACGTAGCAGTCCATACAGCATACACAGCTTTTCGTACCCCAGTATATTGTGGCAGTATATATTGCCTAATGTGGCAGTTTATACAGCCTACGCAGCTCTCTGTACCATGGTGAAGGAATTGAAAATAATCAAAGATATTTGATATTTGAAATCCATTTGCTTTACTGTTGCCCCCCCCCCCCCCCCCCCCCATTTGCTTATCAGAAGGGCCATCTGGAAGACAATAGAGAGGCCTGCAGGCCACATGGGATCCCACCTTTATAGTGGGGGAAGTTTGGTTTGAATGTCATGTTTGAGTTTGGTCTGATTGGTCAGTTTAAATATCTCACATTTGGTTTCAGTCACATGGTCAGAGAAAGGGATAAAAGGAGATTGGGACTATTGCTCTTTCTCTTTTTTCCTCTGGGTCTCTTACTCTCTGGCTCTTGAGGTCATTGGGGCTTCTCTCTCTCTCTCTCTCTCTCTCTCTCTCTCTCTCTCTCTCTCTCTATCCCTCAGGTAACATTTTATTCATGCTGTGTACGATTAATGGTATAAGTTTATCATCTCATACATCCATTTTGAAACTATTTTAAGTGTAACCATAACCAGATTTTGTTATTAAATCCCTTCTATTACGAATACACTGCTAACTAGTTTTGATTTGGTCTTGACTTTGAAGTGCTCCCTATTGCAATACAATATAGTCACATTATAGCAACGCTCTCCCACATATTTTGCTATTATAATTGCACTTATCTCCGTCGTTGGTATAAGTTGCAGTGGGTGGAAATAGACGAGAAATGTACAGTTTTCTTCCATCTTTCTGATAACGTTTCTTTAGTCTTCTGGCAACCCTGCAGATTGAATCATCTGCAGGAGTCCACTCTTACAATGGCCTATCGAGGCAGTGAATATATGGCCAACGTGGCAGTCCATACAGCCTACGCGGCTTTTGCAGTAGCATAACAATTCCTTCTGTTTATTGGTTTAACACCTATGTCAATATCCATATCTATTGCATGTTCAATGTCCATATTCTAAGTAATCCTCATGCAAATACTGGTGGTGGTGTCACAGCGTCACGTTCTCAGATTATTATTCGTCCCGTTCGTCAGTCTCTATAGCTCTTATTCTTCGTCAATGGCCTAACGTGGCCTTCGTCTTCAGGTGGCCTAACGTGGCCTTTGTCTTCAGGTGGCCTAACCTAGCCTTCGTCTTCAGGTGGCCTAACCTGGCCTTCGTCTTCAGGTGGCCTAACGTGGCCTTCGTCTTCAGGTGGCCTAACCTGGCCTTCGTCTTCAGGTGGCCTAACGTGGCCTTTGTCTTCAGGTGGCCTAACCTAGCCTTCGTCTTCAGGTGGCCTAACCTGGCCTTCGTCTTCAGGTGGCCTAACGTGGCCTTCGTCTTCAGGTGGCCTAACCTGGCCTTCGTCTTCAGGTGGCCTAACGTGGCCTTCGTCTTCAGGTGGCCTAACCTGGCCTTCGTCTTCAGGTGGCCTAACGTGGCCTTCGTCTTCAGGTGGCCTAACCTAGCCTTCGTCTTCAGGTGGCCTAACCTGGCCTTCGTCTTCAGGTGGCCTAACGTGGCCTTCGTCTTCAGGTGGCCTAACCTGGCCTTCGTCTCCAGGTGGCCTAACGTGGCCTTCGTCTTCAGGTGGCCTAACCTGGCCTTCGTCTTCAGGTGGCCTAACCTGGCCTTCGTCTTCAGGTGGCCTAACGTGGCCTTCGTCTTCAGGTGGCCTAACCTGGCCTTCGTCTTCATGTGGCCTAACGTGGCCTTCGTCTTCAGGTGGCCTAACCTGGCCTTCGTCTTCAGGTGGCCTAACCTGGCCTTCGTCTTCAGGTGGCCTAACGTGGCCTTCGTCTTCAGGTGGCCTAACCTGGCCTTCGTCTTCATGTGGCCTAACCTGGCCTTCGTCTTCAGGTGGCCTAACGTGGCCTTTGTTTTCAGGTGGCCTAACCTGGCCTTCGTCTACAGGTGGCCTAACCTGGACTTCGTCTTCAGGTGGCCTATCCTGGCCTTCATCTTCAGGTGGCCTAACGTGGCCTTCGTCTTCAGGTGGCCTAACCTGGACTTCGTCTTCAGGTGGCCTAACCTGGCCTTCGTCTTCAGGTGGCCTAACGTGGCCTTCGTCTTCAGGTGGCCTAACCTGGACTTCGTCTTCAGGTGGCCTAACCTGGCCTTCGTCTTCAGGTGGCCTAACGTGGCCTTCGTCTTCAGGTGGCCTAACCTGGCCTTCGTCTTCAGGTGGCCTAATGTGGCCTTCGTCTCCAGGTGGCCTAACATGGCCTTCATTTCCATGCGGCTGATCAAGGCTCTGTCTCGTCGCCGTTCAAGGCTTTCGTCTCTACCTGGCTGATCAAGGCCCGTCTGCGGCCGTTCAAGGTTTTCGTCTATGCGCCGATCAAGGCCTTGTCTCCGTGGCCGTTCAAGGCTTGTCTCTACCTGGCTGATCAAGGCCCATCTGCGGCCGTTCAAGGCTAGTCTGTGGCTGATCAAACTCCTTTCGCGGTTTTATTTTATCATGCTCAATTTATGGCTAAATAACATCTGTCTTTTCAATGTTTCAGGAATCGCAGCATTTACGACGGGCGAGTATAAAATTCTTTCACAATTTTTGGGGGTGAGTAGGTCCCGTCCTGGAGGAACTAATTTTCTCCACCAATTCTTGGGGGTCGGCTGTGTCCCTGCCTTCATCCTCAGGCAGGAAATGCAGAGTCCGTTACCCTCGAGACGGGAGCTACGGACGGGGCCTACGCCAAAGAAACTCTAAATATAATACTTGCTGGTCTGTTAATAAATGTGTTACTTCATTGTACTCATCTGGCTTCCCAAGTCTTTCTGGTAGATCTTCTAATCGTGATATCTGATCTCTGGCTAATTTGGTTCTTCAAACGAATTTGCGGATTGGATTTAAATATCTGGATTAAATGATCTAAGATCACTGCGCGCTCTTGTGTTCCCTGAAGAGGGCAGATGCATCGATACTCGAAACCATGATCAGCAATGCAGCGATTGGCTGGCTGCAAGACAGCAACGTAATGACATCATATAATTAAAAAAGCCACCTGGCAAAACTTTTTACAAATTACACAAAAAAAACCCACGAATATCTGGACCTTTATAAGGAAACAGCCAAACGACCAAACCAACATAAAAGTTATAATAGATCAATGATAAATGATAAAAAATTACCAATTATTTATATTCACAATTTTATACAGTATTTGTACACCTTTTACATTTTTATTTCAATGTTGTAATTTAATTTTGAATTCAATTTGAAGCAGATTTGTAACGTGACAGTATTAAAGTTTCTTAAGGGTCAAGATCAAATTATCTGCATCTCCTGCCCTGCATCAAGCCATCCCATAATATCCGTCATCACTTAAATTAATGCACGGCTCAGACGTGTGTGTAAACCACCAATAAAATTATAAAGTAATTATTCCATCACAAATAAATCGCTCAATCAATTATATACATTCTCATATACATATACAATATAACATTTTTATATTATTATTTAAAATGATTATTATTGCCCCTGGTTCAGTAATGAGCTCTTGTAATAAAGTCGCAGTGGCTGGGACAGATTTTAAGCATCACCTCAAGATGCGATCTAATCCTGTTCACATGAAATCAGCCGCTCGAGCAGGTTTGAGCTTCTGGACCTGTTGCTATGACAGCAAGTCCAGGATGAGCGTCGAAGAATCAAACAATCCAAGATCACGCCAAATCATCAACAATCAAATCCGGCTGAGTTAGCGAGGTACGAAGGTACACAGATCTTCTTCTCCGCTTGTTTTTGGATCTGGAGATTCTATTTGAGCAGATGCGTAACAGCGCCCCCTACAGTGCAACAGTGGCGTGGAAAGAGTTCAATCTGCCAGCTGCATTTCTGCAATCCCAGCTTTAGAAACTTTTTGGATGCTCTGCCACTCACAGTGTATCTTGTATCCAGATATTGTCCATTTTGCAACAAGATGGCATTTAACAGCCAGGTGTAGACTCAGATAAGGTTCTGATTGGATTGGACCGTCCCGCTCCTGAAGTGGATGTTCTCACATTGTGACCAGATCGACTCGTGATGTTTTCCAGCCAGCAAGAGGCATGTGAGTAACAGGAATATCCAACAAGGAACAAACCCCAAAATACCTAAATTAGACGCCGTGCCAGTCATCGCGATTGGCTCATTCACTGCAAAAATGGCACAGCGCTGTTGTCGTGTCACACAGTTTACTACACCAGCCGCCTTTACACTCGACCGAGATCACAGATCTAAGACATGCATTTGTTTCTGTTGCAGAACATTTGCCTTTTAAATCATAGCATGTCTTTTAGACTGCAGCTCATTGCCCACAGACCGCAATGCTAATGATATATTCGCATCGCCAGCAGGCAAATGCATGCTAATTTGTGTGCCACACGCTGAACATCTTTGCTGCTTATTGCACAGGCTAATTTGTTTGAACGCTATACTTAGTAATTCAAATAGCAATCTAGTGATGCAAGCAAGTTTTGCTGAGATATACGAACCTAGTTTGTGTAGGCCTAAATGTGAAATTTGACTGACAAAACATTTGCTAGGAATGTCATGATACCTATAATTGGTGGCAGACTAAAGTATGTGATGTATAGTGTGTGTGTGTGTGTGTGTGTGTGTGTGTGCAGAGATAATCCCTCACCGTGCCGCGGCAGACTTCATGCTCTCCACGCGCTGTATGCGATTAGCTACTCGCAACTCACCGAGCAGAAGTGAACGACACACGAGTGATCCACACCAGGGCTCAGAATCTCCAGAAGCTTGTTTTGACTAAATTTGCTGCATAGTTCATTCCAGAAGAAAATAAAACCAGCTTTTGTCAATTAATCATTTCTGATCTGTAACAATCTGGAAATGAACATTCGAGGAAACTGATTGCCTTGAATGGATTAAGTTGACAGTACTCATAAATATTGGATTTGAATGGGTTTAGTCCACAAAAAGAGAATTTTTCTTAACCACTTCAGCTCTGAAGCACCCCCATCTCCCCTCCCCACCGACCCAATATTGCATCATCATAATCATTTGGACAAAATCGATAAGTTGTGCAGCACAAAACTAGACATATATGGTATCGTTTGAAAGATTAGAACCTCAGCTTTCTTAATAACCCAATCACTTTTCTTTTGCATGTATGTTACATAGAAAAATATAATAAGGTCTGAATTTGAGTTCACATAACTTTTAAGTACAATGAACTTTTAGTATTTCAGTATAATATAGATTCATCATTATACTTATTATTATAGTTTTACATTACAATAAATCCAAATAAGCTAATGTGATTGGGTAATTCTTACATTTGAACATAACGGCAGTAGGTCAGTGATAAAATGGCCAATATAATATAATATAATCATATATCACACCACATATTTACAGTCAGTGTTCTTGAACTTTATGCCAAATACAATGTTTGACTCTGATTACAGAACTAAACTTTTGAGCCCAATATTACATAAACACACGAAAATACTAAAAACGATATTCATTAACCATTTTAATGTTTCTGAAAGAGTCTCATCAAGGCTGTGTTTATTAGATCATAACTCCAGTAATCAGTGTAATATTCCTCCAGTGTAGATCATCTGTTCTCTGTGTGAATATACAGTAAAGTGTCATTTATTCCTGTGATTTATCATCATTACTCCAGTCTTCAGTGTCACATGACCCTTCACTGATCATTCTCATATGAGGATCTGATGATCAACACACATTTATGATTATTATCAGTTCATATCTCTGTGGAAACCGTCATACATTTGATTTCTCAGGATTCTTTGATGAATAAAAACTTATTTGAAATGTAACATTATAAATGTCTTTCCTGTCACTTTTGAACAATTTAATGTGTTCTTGATGAATAAAAGTATAACATTTTTTGTTTTAACTTCTTACTGACACAAACTTTTGAATAGTCACATATGCAATTGAAACATTTACGTATAATGATGATATACATGATGAATTTTATATTCCCTGTTAATGAATGGCAATGTCTGGCTCTCTGATTGGCTAGTGCTTGATCATTGCAATGCTGCAGATCGGTCAACCATGATGAACTACTTGACACTTATCTAATTCATTTCCTTCTGGAGGTTCACAGAGGGACTGTTACATGCATCTAAATTATGTTCCTACAACCCAGAACATTTCAAAATGTTGAATGGACACTTTTTAGACCAACAGAATGTTCTGTGAACCAGCATGTTTGGCATCACTTTTTTCACAAATCATTTTAAATGTTAATTTCTAGTTTATATACCAATACAACAAACCTATATATACTATATTGCCAAAAGTGTTGTGACGCCTGGCTTTACGTGCACATTAACGCCATCCCATTGTTAATCCGTAGGGTTTAATATGGAGCTCTAACAGCTTCAGCTCTTCTGGGAAGGCTTTCCTCAAGGTTTAGGAGTGTGTTTATGGGGATTCTTCTAGAAGCGCATTTGTGATGTTGGACGAGAAGGCCTGGCTCTCAGTCTCCGCTCTAATTCATCCCAAAGGTGTTCTATCGGGTTGAGGTCAGGACTCTGTGCAGGCCAGTCCAGTTCCTCCACACCAAACTCGCTCATCCGTGTCTTTATGGAGCGGCGCTTTGTGCACTGGAGCGCAGTCATGCTGGGACAGGAAGGGGCCGTCCCCAAACTGCTCCCACAAAGTTGGGAGCATGAAATTGTCCGAAATGTCTTGGTGAAGCAAGACACAAAACTTTACACTTGGCACAATGCAGTCAGGCAAGTCAACCGCCAAACCCAGACTCGTCCATGGGATTGTCAGATAAGAAAGTTGGCGACTTCTGTGATCCTCAGCATGCGCTGACCCCACTCTGTGACCCTCAGCATGCGCTGACCCCGCTCTTCGTGGCTGAGTTGCTGTTGTTTCCAATGGCTTCCACTTTGTTCTAATCCCACTAACAGTTGAGCGTGGAATATTTAGTAGTGAGGAAATGTCCAGAATGGACTGGTGTCCAGCGATCACGGCCCCACGCTTGAGTTCTCTGAGCTCCTGAGAGCGGTCCATTCTCTCACTGATGTGTGTAGAAGCGTCTGCAGGACTAGAGCTTGAGTTGTCTGAGCTCCTGAGAGCGGCCCATTCTCTCACTGATGTGTGTAGAAGCGTCTGCAGGTCTAGAGCTTGAGTTCTCTGAGCTCCTGAGAGTGGTCCATTCTCTCACTGATGTGTGTAGAAGCGTCTGCAGGCCTAGAGCTTGAGTTACACACCTGTGGCCATGAAGGGGTTGAACACCTGAACTCAGGGATGAGGAGGGGCGGCACAATACTTTTGACACTATAGTGTACATGACGGGATGTTTTATAAAGGTATAGTGTTTTCAATCAGATGACATTTTTGAGCCAACGTTCTGTGTTTGATTTATTTGAATGAACTCTTGTATTGTGTCAAGGAATTCAAGGCTATAGATACTTTTAAATCACATGCATTATTTAGCAAGCTGGCCAGACTGACCATCCCATGTCTCACTCTTATCATCTGCATGCGGTTTCATGTTTACTTTACATACAAGACAACGTCACTAACCACTATGTTGGCTTAACTGTGCCATCGTTTCATTTGCATAATCAATTTAGCGAATCAAAGTAAACGCTTAATCTTATGAGGATGTTCAGAAAAGTACATGCATGTGGTTTGCACACTAGGCTGATGACCTTCATGAGTTATGTTAGTAAGTTGCCACTGTTGAAATCTGGACTGATGAAAGATGAAAGCAATCATCACACGAACGCACACAGAAAGTTAATGAGTCACGGTGATAAGGGAGAAAATAATAGCAGTTATAAAGAGAAATTAGGGCATTTAATTGTTCTTTTTGTACCTGGGTGATAAGAGCGCAAGCCAGTAATGTTTATTTTATGTGTTTATATTTTGTACATCTTTGTCTAAATTTAGGATGTTTATGAGTCTTGTAATTAGTTGTTTCAAATCTATTTTTCCTCCTGCAAAATACCCATACCATTTATTTGCTTGTTTCAGCTCTTATGGCTTTCCTGTAGCTCAAACAGTAGAGCATGGCACTAGCAATGCCAAGGTCATGGGTTCGATTCCCAGGGAAAGCAAAGACTGACAAAATGTAAAATGTGTACCTTGAATGCAATGTAAGTCGCTTTGGATAAGTGTCTGCCAAATGCATAAATGTAAAATGTAAATGTTATGGTGTGTTGTGGAGGCGATGCACGGAAAGGAATGAAAAGGAAAAGGAAGGCATTGACAGACATCAAACCCTCACTCTTTGGTTTCATTCTTGTGTTGCTCGCTTGATTTTTTTCCATTCACAGCATTTAAAAGTACAGAAATTGGAGGTTGAAGTTGCCCAGGAATAAATCTGTCACTGGGATGTCTCTGTGATGGCTTCATTTCATCTGGACATTTTTCCATATGCCACTGAGACTCCATAGGGGATGTCAGAATAACATCCTGTGGCCTCTGCAAGAATGCAAGAATGGAAATAAAGTCTTTAGTTTATCATCTTTATAAAAGACAAATACACTGTACCGATTCTTTCTGAAAACAGCCGAGCTCGTGGAGGCGTGCAGTGGGCGGAGCTAAAGAGACACTCACACACACACACACACACACACACACACACACACACACACACACACACACACACACACACACACACACACACACACACACACACACACACACACACACACACACACACACACGTTGATGTTGTTCACATTTTATGCACTAGATAGATAGATAGATAGATAATTAATAATTAGGGAGACGGACGGACGGACGGACGGACGGACGGACGGACGGACGGACGGACGGACGGACGGACGGACGGACGGACGGACGGACGGACAGACAGATAGATAGATAGATAGATAGATAGATAGATAGATAGATAGATAGATAGATAGATAGATAGATAGATAGATAGATAGATAGATAGATAGATAGATAGATAATTAATAATTAGGGAGACAGACGGACGGACGGACGGACGGACGGACAGACAGTTAGAGATAGATAGATAGATAGATAGATAGATAGATAGATAGATGATAGATAGATAGATAGATAGATAGATAGATAGATAGATAGATAGATAGATAGATAGATAGATAGATAGATAGATAGATAGATAGATAGATAGATAGATAATTAGATAGATAGATAGATGATAGATAGATAGATGATAGATAGATAGATAGATAGATAGATAGATAGATAGATAGATAGATAGATAGATAGATAGATAGATAGATAGATAGATAGATAGATAGATAGATAGATAGATAGATAGATAGATAGATAGATAGATAGATAGATAGATAGATAGATAGATAGATAGATAATTAATAATTAGGGAGACAGACGGACGGACGGACGGACGGACGGACAGACAGTTAGATAGATAGATAGATAGATAGATAGATAGATAGATAGATAGATAGATAGATAGATAGATAGATAGATAGATAGATAGATAGATAGATGATAGATAGATAGATAGATAGATAGATAGATAGATAGATAGATAGATAGATAGATAGATAGATAGATAGATAGATAGATAGATAGATAGATAGATAGATAGATAGATAGATAGATAGATAGATAGATAGATAATTAGATAGATAGATGATAGATAGATAGATAGATAGATAGATAGATAGATAGATAGATAGATGATAGATAGATAGATAGATAGATAGATAGATAGATAGATAGATAGATAGATGATAGATAGATAGATAGATAGATAGATAGATAGATAGATAGATAGATAGATAGATAGATAGATAGATAGATAGATAGATAGATAGATAGTACTTTGATGTCCGACCATTTCTTTTTTATTTGGGCCAATGTCCGAGGTTGTGAGGCTACAGCATTTACGGCGTCTGCAACCTTTTGCCACTTAGTAATGCCCACACTGTGCCCTCCAAACAACATTTTTATCCTCTTTTCAACCTCGCCAACGATAACTTCTACTTCACATTGAGTGAAGTTACGCTTTTTTTATTTCCTCTCTGTGTTTGCCATGATTTGGCAATTGATGAATATTAACTTGTGGGCGTTTCACTGACTATTTATGGGCAACTATGGGCGTGACATGAAGCCGCAATTGATTGTGATTTATTAAGGGAAATCTGCGTAGGATGTGCGTGCACACGGTTTTATAAATCCCAATATTTCTGTGCGTACACACGTCCTGTGTTTCATCTGTACGCCACTTCTGACGCAAATCCAACGCAAAGTTTTATAAATGAGGCCCCAGATCTATCAGATGCTTCCTAAATACATAAATAAATAAAATATTAAAATAATGCATCTTCTCATTGAAGTCTCGAGGTATCCGTCATATAATCCATCTCAACAGAATCCAGTCAGCACAACACAAACATGTAAATGATGTGCTGTGAAGCTTGTATGAATCTCATTAATAAACATAACAGCAATTATCATGTCTGCATGCTTAAATGGCAGGACTTTTCTTTTTTTTGTTTAGTCCATTTATTTGCTTCTAAAACTCTCTTTTTAATGCCTTCGTTTTCTTCTCACCTCTGCGCTTCCTCTTTCCACCTTTTAAGTTCTTAAGTGTGTCGTTATAGTGAAAAAAAGAGAGAGGCGAGTCTATTACTTTTAATTCTGGTTCATCATTACACTGTGAAAATCAAATATCTTGTAGGTGCTTGAGTGTGGTTCTCATCAGGAAAGCTATTGCCTTCGATTGTTACGGATGTGAGAGCGAGCCATTGCATTTTCTGTTCTCAAATGAGGTGCTTCATTTTTCAGACAAGAAATGAGGCTTGAGGTTCACAGGCGAAGTCCATGTGTTCGTTCTCATGCATGCTAAACAAATGGAAATGTAGGGCTCGTGATGGGTTAATTTATTTCGACACTAAGCCGACAGAAACGGGGAAAAGTTGTGTGTGGTTTTCTTACTTTCACATCTGCTGCATTTACATTTCAGCCTGTGCTTTGCTTTACGCTATTATACGGTCGAAGCATTTCTAGTTTCATGCAGGGTTTTTTCCATGACAGATACACATGGGATTTTTTTTTTAACCTTGGTGCCTGTGGCACTTCTTAGTCTTCTCTAATTGGACAGTTGAACTGGAATTGGACAAGACTTCCCGAGACATCAGGTTCTTGTTTACTCGGTCAGCTGTGTCTTTCTCAAAGGGGGGGGGGGGGGGGGGGGGAACTCAGTTTCTGTCAATCTCGTGTAAATCTTTAGTGCCTATAGAGAACTATTGCATCCTTCATATCTCCGAAAAGTCTTTCGTTTTATTATATGTATAAAAGAAAGATACGCTGTACCGAGTCTTTCCGGAAAAAAAACGAGTGGCTGGAGGCGTGTCGTGTGGGCGGAGCTAAAGAATCACGAGCGTGCGCAGCAATTGCGTTGAGAGCGTCTGAAAGCTCTGACATCCGTAAACGTGAAATATTGTAAATATTGTGTGAATATTATCAGTGCTATACTACTCCTTTGGTAGTGGAGCTCACGTTATCTCCTGGGTTTTTAGCCACTCATGTTGATGATGTGATGATGTGAGGAGCTTCATTAGATTAGAATGACTGGCCACCGGCGTGGAGAGACTCTTTCTTCCTGGGCATAAGTTGCACGTTACTTAAACATTCTGACCTTTCACCTCAACGAGGTAAAAGTAGCGCTTATACTTCCAGTTTGCGAAAGCTACCTTTGAAGTCGTTGGACTTGCCATCGCTCTGACTCCTCCTGGTCGTTGGTGTGTGTGACTGTACATATGCGTGTGTGTGTGTGTGTGTGTGTGTGTGTGTGTGTGTGTGTGTGTGTGTGTGTGAACTCAACCTATCAACCTTAACCTTGTCTCCCACCCACCAATCATCATCAGTTATGTGTACCAAAACACGCATGGCATGCACGCACGCCCGCACTCACACACACACACACACACACACACACACACACACACACACACACACACACACACACACACACACACACACACACACACACACACACACACACACACACACACACACACACACACACACACACACACAGCAACCAACCAGAGAAAAAAAAAGCGCTGCAAGTCCGACTGAGACTGAGAGCCTGTTCGGATGAAACCGCTTCAGTGAGCTCAATTATAGTAACGCCGCATTTTATTCTCAGTAACGCTAACGGCGTTGTAACGGGAGAAACAGTAATTTGTTTGATTATTTGTTACTGAAAAAAAATATTCCGTTAGTAACGCCGTTTATCTATAACACCGTTATTCCCATCCCTGCTCATGGTTTATGAGGACTTAAAGTTAGCAGTAGCAAGCGGAACTAGCCTGACGTCGTCATACTCAATTCTAGTCAGAATATGAGTCTGATCTGCTCCGTTGGACTGTGATTATGGGGCGTGTTTAAACCGAACCAGGAAAGACCTCAATTGGATAGACCTACAACCAATCAGAGCAATGGAGCGACGCATAACATTAGTTGTCAAATGTCAACAGAACTCAACTGCACTGTGTTGCCAAGTCCGCGGGTTGAAGCGACCCCAATTATGTGATATATGCCTTTTTTTTCTGAGAACCCCCCCACCCGGAAAGCTATTGGGCTTGTTTTTGGCTAGTTTTGAGTAGCAGTTGGGCGAGTTTTGCTGTAAAAACTTGGCAACCCTGTCCACACGCTAGCTGGAATAAGTCACGTTAGAAGAAGAAGATGAGTGTAAACGATCTGGGCCTTGCTTATAAAACCATCATCGCCGAAATGCAGAGAACAAAAAAAACACTTGCACGACTCCGGAAAAACAAACACACTCCACTGTCCCATTAACGCTGGGTTCTTTGGGAAGCTGTGCAGGGTTGTCTTGCCCTGACAACCAAAAACACACATCTTTGGTGGCGGTGATTTCGTGAAGCCCTGTGATTGCAACGCAGCCGAGCACAGCGCGTTAATGAGTATGCATTTGCCCTCTCGCTCTGGTCGCGCGCCAGAGTCCTGCACGGGTCCAATTTTGTAAATCCGCACCCGCAGTGCTTAAAACCGCATCCGACACGTTTTCCGACAACAGCACTAATTAAAATCTTTAGCATCACATTATAGACACACTTGCAAAAATGTTTATTGCCAGCATACAGAAGTTATTACACGACCATTAACACAAGGACAACTTCAGCCGAAGCCTTCAAACATGGTTATGTGTCCTTATCCTCTCTACGAGGCACATTCAGTTCTGTCCCCTTTTGAAAAATACTGTTGGATAGAACTGTGTGTGCTTGTTTTGTTACCACAGTTATCTGCGTGCTTCCTCAGCGATGAAGTTCCACATTTGCGGCTATCTTTTCTTCAACTCCTCAGGATCATCTCGACGACTGCAGTGCAGGCAGATAAACTGATTGCACAAATAAACTGATATGGATGTGAAATTATTTTATCAACTTGAAATACAGGCAAGGCATATTTCTGTAGATGTGTTCCTAAAAATATGCATATATTTTTTTAGGAACACATCTACAATATACACTCACCTAAAGGATTATTAGGAGCATCATACTAATACTGTGTTTGACCCCCTTTGGCCTTCAGAACTGCCTTAATTCTACGTGGCATTGATTCAACAAGGAGCTGAAAGCATTCTTTAGAAATGTTGGCCCATATTGATAGGATAGCATCTTGCAGTTGATGGAGATTTGTGGGATGCACATCCAGGGCACGAAGCTCCCGTTCCACCACATCCCAAAGATGCTCTATTGGGTTGAGATCTGGGGACTGTGGGGGCCATTTTAGTCCAGTGAACTCATTGTCATGTTCAAGAAACCAATTTGAAATGATTGGAGCTTTGTGACATGGGGCATTATCCTGCTGGAAGTAGCCATCAGAGGATGGGCACATGCTGGGCATAAAGGGATGGACATGGTCAGAAACAATGCTCAGGTAGGCCGTGGCATTTAAACCATGCCCAATTGGCACTAAGGGGCCTAAAGTGTGCCAAGAAAACATCCCCCACACCATTACACCACCACCACCAGCCTGCACAGTGGTAACAAGGCATGATGGATCCATGTTCTCATTCTGTTTACGCCAAATTCTGACTCTACCATCTGAATGTCTCAACAGAAATCCAGACTCATCAGACCAGGCAACATTTTTCCAGTCTTCAACTGTCCAATTTTGGTGAGCTGGTGCAAATTGTAGCCTCTTTTTCCTATTTGTAGTGGAGATGAGTGGTACCCGGTGGGGTCTTCTGCTGTTGTAGCCCATCCGCCTCAAGGTTGTGCGTGTTGTGGCTTCACAAATGCTTTGCTGCATACCTCGGTTGTAACGAGTGGTTATTTCAGTCAAAGTTGCTCTTCTATCAGCTTGAATCAGTCGGCCCATTCTCCTCTGACCTCTAGCATCAACAAGGCATTTTGGCCCACAGGACTGCCCCATACTGGATGTGTTTCCCTTTTCACACCATTCTTTGTAAACCCTAGAAATGGCTGTGCGTGAAAATCCCAGTAACTGAGCAGATTGTGAAATACTCAGACCGGCCCGTCTGGCACCAACAACCATGCCACGCTCAAAATTGCTTAAATCCCCTTTCTTTCCCATTCCGACATTCAGTTTGGAGTTCAGGAGATTGTCTTGACCAGGACCACACCCCTAAATGCATTGAAGCAACTGCCATGTGATTGGTTGATTAGATAATTGCATTAATGAGAAATTGAACAGGTGTTCCTAATAATCCTTTAGGTGAGTGTATATTCATGTATTTTTATATGTATTTGTTTGCACGTGACTTTTTAAAACCCGTGTTTAGACCTGTGTTTCTCCCTTGTCCGACCCGACCCGCACCCGTATCCGACACATTTAGGACATGGGCATCGGAAGCAAAAAAAATTTGGGTGGGTCCTCAGAAATTTTCAATGGAGTAGATGCCAATTACATTTAGTACAAATATACCGCTTTGCTTGCTAAACACATAGCCGAAAAATCGCCATATTATTGAGGGTGTCAGTAGTGTAGGGGTAGGACACACAGGATCTAGTTTTGACTCAAATCGACCCGCGGTTAGAGTCCGCCTTTCGCCGAACTCAATCTTCTCCCTTTTCCCATCACATATCAGATCGGAAAGGCATTTATTTTCAATAAAAATGAAGAAAATATTAGAAAAGTGAAAAATAAAGCATCTAACATGTGTTTAATAATAAGTGTTTATCGATTAGGGGTAGGTAAACAGAAATATGCTGAATGTTAGAGACGATAAAAGTGAGTGGGTCCAATATCATTGATCGTAAAAAGTGGGTGGGTCTTGTCCCACCCACATACAATGGTTCCGACGCCCATGATTTAGGATGTTTTTCACCCGTTTCAGCAATATTCGCGGGTCATCCGTGCAGGTCTCCGGAAGAAGAGCCCGTACAAGGACATTCCGCTCTTGCTGACGTCACACAGACCCATACTCGAAAAAAAACTTTGCGAAACTTGTGAGAAACCGGAAGGAGTATTTTTGGCACAGAAATACTCCGTCAAACGTCCAACTTTTTTTTTTTTTACTTTGTCCATGTTTAGCATGAGAATCCAAGTCTTTAACAGTGTAAAAACTCAGTAAGCATGAAACAGCATTTCACCCCCCCTTCAAGGACGGCCGGGACATTAGTCAAAATGGGGAAAAACTGAAATGCTCAGGCGTCCATCAAATTGGATTTTTGGGAATCTGGCGACCACCGTGTGAGTCACAATCACACACACTCGTCAACGTACAGTTTACTTGACACTGTCTAATGTTTCATGTTGTACACGGTATTTAATTGGATCAGTAATTCGAGGGGAGGTGATAACATAGCTGGGAGGCGAATGTTTTAATAAGACTGCACACAAAGCCATTGCACAGCCTCATTAATCAAGGCTGCTTGAATGCCTGTAAAAAAGCAGACAACCTGAAAAACACTGATAAAATTCCATTGAGGAGTTGCTTTTACCGGACGGCTGTCTGCTGCGAACACTTTCAGACTCATCCAGAGGCTTCGATGTTCAGTGTTATCCAGTTCCACACGTGCGATTCGCAGATCAATCAATTACAAGATAAATCACCAGTGCTGTCTTTCCCCACAAAGCCGTTCATGACCAAGACAAAGATAACACAATGAGCTGAGAGTAAGTGTTATTGGGAGATAACCGTAATTGCTGATGATTACAGCCCAACACACACCGCAGTGACATCAGGACAAGAGCTGCGTCCGAAATCACACACTCTCTTGAGTAGGCACTTAGAAGTAAAACGTATGTTCTATATAGTAAGAGTGTGTGCGCATGTAATCCGGACGCCTGCTGCCCTTATCACGTAACCTCAGTCACTGCTATTCTTAAATCCTCTCCCGAGGCCTCATGGGATAGTAAAGTGTCCATCGGATGCACCGAATCTCTCCAGAAGAAGTAGGTCTTCTGGGTAATATATAGTAGGGAAGGATTTCGGATGCAGCCAATGTCACTCGTAGAGGAAAAGGTTCAATATGGAATTAGTTCACTTCAGAATTAAAATGTCCTGGTTTTGTCCTCACCTCCATCTCATCCAAGATGTTCATGTCTTTCTTTCTTCAGTCGAAAAGAAATTAAGGTTTTTGAGGATAACATCCCAGGATTTTTCTGCACATAATGGACTTCAATGGGGACCAACGGTTGAAGGTCCAAATCAATGCAGCTCCAAAGAGCTCAACACGATCTCAGCCGAGGATTAAGGTCTTATCTGGTCATTTTCTTAAAAAAAACAAAAACAAATTGATATACTTTTTAACCATAAATGCTCGCTTCTACGACTTCACGCATTACATAATCACGTTGGAAAGGCGCAGTCATGCTGGGACAGGAAGGGGCCGTCCCCAAATGGTTCCCACAAAGTTAAGAGCATGAAATTGTCCAAAATGTCTTGGTGAAGTATACCACAACAACACTCCAGCCTACTAACTATACCACAACAACACTCCAGCCTACTAACTATACCACAACAACACTCCAGCCCACTAACTATACCACAACAACACTCCAGCCCACTAACTATACCACAACAACACTCCAGCCCACTAACTATACCACAACAACACTCCAGCCCACTAACTATACCACAACAACACTCCAGCCCACTAACTATACCACAACAACACTCCAGCCGACTAACTATACCACAACAACACTCCAGCCTACTAACTATACCACAACAACACTCCAGCCCACTAAGTATACCACAACAACACTCCAGCCTACTAACTATACCACAACAACACTCCAGCCTACTAACTATACCACAACAACACTCCAGCCCACTAACTATACCACAACAACACTCCAGCCTACTAACTATACCACAACAACACTCCAGCCCACTAACTATACCACAACAACACTCCAGCCCACTAACTATACCACAACAACACTCCAGCCCACTAACTATACCACAACAACACTCCAGCCGACTAACTATACCACAACAACACTCCAGCCTACTAACTATACCACAACAACACTCCAGCCCACTAACTATACCACAACAACACTCCAGCCCACTAACTATACCACAACAACACTCCAGCCTACTAACTATACCACAACAACACTCCAGCCCACTAACTATACCACAACAACACTCCAGCCCACTAACTATACCACAACAACACTCCAGCCTACTAACTATACCACAACAACACTCCAGCCCACTAACTATACCACAACAACACTCCAGCCCACTAACTATACCACGGCAACACTCCAGCCCACTAACTATACCACAACAACACTCCAGCCTACTAACTATACCACAACAACACTCCAGCCTAATAACTATACCACAACAACACTCCAGCCTACTAACTATACCGCAACAACACTCCAGCCTACTAACTATACCACAACAACACTCCAGCCTACTAACTATACCAAAACAACACTCCAGCCTACTAACTATACCACAACAACACTCCAGCCTACTAACTATACCACAACAACACCCCAGCCTACTAACTATACCACAGCAACGCTACAGCCTAATAACTATACCACAACAACGCTCCAGCCTGATAACTATACCACAGCAACACTCCAGCCTACTAACTATACCAAAACAACACTCCAGCCTACTAACTATACCACAACAACACTCCAGCCTACTAACTATACCACAACAACACTCCAGCCTACTAACTATACCACAACAACACCCCAGCCTAATAACTATACCACAGCAACACTCCAGCCTACTTACTATACCACAACAACGCTCCAGCCTAATAACTATACCACAACAACGCTCCAGCCCACTAACTATACCACAGCAACACTCCAGCCTACTAACTATACCACAACAACACTCCAGCCTACTAACTATACCACAACAACACTCCAGCCTAATAACTATACCACAACAACACTCCAGCCTACTAACTATACCACAACAACACTCCAGCCTACTAACTATACCACAACAACACTCCAGCCTACTAACTATACCACAACAACACTCCAGCCTACTAACTATACCACAACAACACTCCAGCCTACTAACTATACCACAACAACACCCCAGCCTAATAACTATACCACAGCAACACTCCAGCCTACTTACTATACCACAACAACGCTCCAGCCTAATAACTATACCACAACAACGCTCCAGCCCACTAACTATACCACAGCAACACTCCAGCCCACTAACTATACCACAACAACACTCCAGCCTAATAACTATACCACAACAACACTCCAGCCTACTAACTATACCACAACAACACTCCAGCCTACTAACTATACCACAACAACACTCCAGCCTACTAACTATACCACAACAACACTCCAGCCTACTAACTATACCACAACAACACTCCAGCCCACTAACTATACCACAACAACACTCCAGCCCACTAACTATACCACAACAACACTCCAGCCCACTAACTATACCACAACAACACTCCAGCCCACTAACTATACCACAACAACACTCCGGCCTACTAACTATACCGCAACAACACTCCAGCCTACTAACTATACCACAACAACACTCCAGCCCACTAACTATACCACAACAACACTCCAGCCTACTAACTATACCACAACAACACTCCAGCCTACTAACTATACCACAACAACACTCCAGCCCACTAACTATACCACGGCAACACTCCAGCCCACTAACTATACCACAACAACACTCCAGCCTACTAACTATACCACAACAACACTCCAGCCTAATAACTATACCACAACAACACTCCAGCCTACTAACTATACCGCAACAACACTCCAGCCTACTAACTATACCACAACAACACTCCAGCCTACTAACTATACCAAAACAACACTCCAGCCTACTAACTATACCACAACAACACTCCAGCCTACTAACTATACCACAACAACACCCCAGCCTACTAACTATACCACAGCAACGCTACAGCCTAATAACTATACCACAACAACGCTCCAGCCTGATAACTATACCACAGCAACACTCCAGCCTACTAACTATACCAAAACAACACTCCAGCCTACTAACTATACCACAACAACACTCCAGCCTACTAACTATACCACAACAACACTCCAGCCTACTAACTATACCACAACAACACCCCAGCCTAATAACTATACCACAGCAACACTCCAGCCTACTTACTATACCACAACAACGCTCCAGCCTAATAACTATACCACAACAACGCTCCAGCCCACTAACTATACCACAGCAACACTCCAGCCTACTAACTATACCACAACAACACTCCAGCCTACTAACTATACCACAACAACACTCCAGCCTAATAACTATACCACAACAACACTCCAGCCTACTAACTATACCACAACAACACTCCAGCCTACTAACTATACCACAACAACACTCCAGCCCACTAACTATACCACAACAACACTCCAGCCGACTAACTATACCACAACAACACTCCAGCCTACTAACTATACCACAACAACACTCCAGCCCACTAACTATACCACAACAACACTCCAGCCCACTAACTATACCACAACAACACTCCAGCCTACTAACTATACCACAACAACACTCCAGCCCACTAACTATACCACAACAACACTCCAGCCCACTAACTATACCACAACAACACTCCAGCCTACTAACTATACCACAACAACACTCCAGCCTACTAACTATACCACAACAACACTCCAGCCCACTAACTATACCACGGCAACACTCCAGCCCACTAACTATACCACAACAACACTCCAGCCTACTAACTATACCACAACAACACTCCAGCCTAATAACTATACCACAACAACACTCCAGCCTACTAACTATACCGCAACAACACTCCAGCCTACTAACTATACCACAACAACACTCCAGCCTACTAACTATACCAAAACAACACTCCAGCCTACTAACTATACCACAACAACACTCCAGCCTACTAACTATACCACAACAACACCCCAGCCTACTAACTATACCACAGCAACGCTACAGCCTAATAACTATACCACAACAACGCTCCAGCCTGATAACTATACCACAGCAACACTCCAGCCTACTAACTATACCAAAACAACACTCCAGCCTACTAACTATACCACAACAACACTCCAGCCTACTAACTATACCACAACAACACTCCAGCCTACTAACTATACCACAACAACACCCCAGCCTAATAACTATACCACAGCAACACTCCAGCCTACTTACTATACCACAACAACGCTCCAGCCTAATAACTATACCACAACAACGCTCCAGCCCACTAACTATACCACAGCAACACTCCAGCCTACTAACTATACCACAACAACACTCCAGCCTACTAACTATACCACAACAACACTCCAGCCTAATAACTATACCACAACAACACTCCAGCCTACTAACTATACCACAACAACACTCCAGCCTACTAACTATACCACAACAACACTCCAGCCTACTAACTATACCACAACAACACTCCAGCCTACTAACTATACCACAACAACACTCCAGCCCACTAACTATACCACAACAACACTCCAGCCCACTAACAATACCACAACAACACTCCAGCCCACTAACTATACCACAACAACACTCCAGCCCACTAACTATACCACAACAACACTCCAGCCCACTAACTATACCACAACAACACTCCGGCCTACTAACTATACCGCAACAACACTCCAGCCTACTAACTATACCGCAACAACACTCCAGCCTACTAACTATACCACAACAACACTCCAGCCCACTAACTATACCACAACAACACTCCAGCCCACTAACTATACCACAACAACACTCCGGCCTACTAACTATACCGCAACAACACTCCAGCCTAACTAACTATACCACAACAACACTCCAGCCCACTAACTATACCACAACAACACTCCGGCCTACTAACTATACCACAACAACACTCCAGCCTACTAACTATACCACAACAACACTCCAGCCCACTAACTATACCACAACAACACTCCAGCCCACTAACTATACCACAACAACACTCCGGCCTACTAACTATACCACAACAACACTCCAGCCCACTAACTATACCACAACAACACTCCGGCCTACTAACTATACCACAACAACACTCCAGCCCACTAACTATACCACAACAACACTCCGGCCTACTAACTATACCACAACAACACTCCAGCCCACTAACTATACCACAACAACACTCCGGCCTACTAACTATACCACAACAACACTCCAGCCCACTAACTATACCGCAACAACACTCCGGCCTACTAACTATACCGCAACAACACTCCAGCCTACTAACTATACCGCAACAACACTCCAGCCTACTAACTATACCACAACAACACTCCAGCTTACTAACTATACCGCAACAACACTCCAGCCTAATAACTATACCGCAACAACACTCCAGCCTACTAACTATACCGCAACAACACTCCAGCCTACTAACTATACCACAACAACACTCCAGCCTACTAACTATACCACAACAACACTCCAGCCTACTAACTATACCACAACAACACTCCAGCCTAATAACTATACCACAACAACACTCCAGCCTACTAACTATACCACAACAACACTCCAGCCTACTAACTATACCACAACAACACTCCAGCCTACTAACTATACCACAACAACACTCCAGCCTACTAACTATACCACAACAACACTCCAGCCTAATAACTGTACCACAACAACACTCCAGCCTACTAACTATACCACAACAACACTCCAGCCTACTAATTATACCACAACAGCACTCCAGCCTACTAACTATACCACAACAGCACTCCAGCCTACTAACTATACCACAACAACACTCCAGCCTACTAACTATACCACAACAACACTCCAGCCTAATAACTATACCACAACAACACTCCAGCCTACTAACTATACCGCAACAACACTCCAGCCTACTAACTATACCGCAACAACACTCCAGCCTACAAACTATACCGCAACAACACTCCAGCCTACTAACTATACCGCAACAACACTCCAGCCAACTAACTATACCGCAACAACACTCCAGCCTAATAACTATACCGCAACAACACTCCAGCCTACTAACTATAGCACAACAACACTCCAGCCTACTAACTATACCACAACAACACTCCAGCCTACTAACTATACCACAACAACACTCCAGCCTACTAACTATACCACAACAACACTCCAGCCTACTAACTATACCACAACAACACTCCAGTCTACTAACTATACCACAACAACACTCCAGCCTACTAACTATGCCACAACAACACTCCAGCCTACTAACTATGCCACAACAACACTCCAGCCTACTAACTATGCCACAACAACACTCCAGCCTACTAACTATACCACAACAACACTCCAGCCTACTAACTATACCACAACAACACTCCAGCCTACTAACTATACCACAACAACACTCCAGCCCACTAACTATACCACAACAACACTCCAGCCTACTAACTATACCACAACAACACTCCAGCCTACTAACTATACCACAACAACACTCCAGCCTACTAACTATACCACAACAACACTCCAGCCTACTAACTATACCACAACAACACTCCAGCCTACTAACTATACCACAACAACACTCCAGCCTACTAACTATACCACAACAACACTCCAGCCTACTAACTATACCACAACAACACTCCAGCCTACTAACTATACCACAACAACACTCCAGCCCACTAACTATACCACAACAACACTCCAGCCTACTAACTATACCACAACAACACTCCAGCCTACTAACTATGCCACAACAACACTCCAGCCTACTAACTATGCCACAACAACACTCCAGCCTACTAACTATACCACAACAACACTCCAGCCTACTAACTATACCACAACAACACTCCAGCCTACTAACTATACCACAACAACACTCCAGCCCACTAACTATACCACAACAACACTCCAGCCTACTAACTATACCACAACAACACTCCAGCCTACTAACTATACCACAACAACACTCCAGCCTACTAACTATACCACAACAACACTCCAGTCTACTAACTATACCACAACAACACTCCAGCCTACTAACTATGCCACAACAACACTCCAGCCTACTAACTATACCACAACAACACTCCAGCCTACTAACTATGCCACAACAACACTCCAGCCTACTAACTATACCACAACAACACTCCAGCCTACTAACTATACCACAACAACACTCCAGCCTACTAACTATACCACAACAACACTCCAGCCCACTAACTATACCACAACAACACTCCAGCCTACTAACTATACCACAACAACACTCCAGCCTACTAACTATACCACAACAACACTCCAGCCTACTAACTATACCACAACAACACTCCAGCCTACTAACTATACCACAACAACACTCCAGCCTACTAACTATACCACAACAACACTCCAGCCTAATAACTATACCACAACAACACTCCAGCCTAATAACTATACCACAACAACACTCCAGCCTACTAACTATACCACAACAACACTCCAGCCTACTAACTATACCGCAACAACACTCCAGCCTACTAACTATACCACAACAACACTCCAGCCTACTAACTATACCGCAACAACACTCCAGCCAACTAACTATACCACAACAACACTCCAGCCTACTAACTATACCACAAGAACACTCCAGCCTACTAACTATACCACAACAACACTCCAGCTTACTAACTATACCACAACAACACTCCAGCCTACTAACTATACCACAACAACACTCCAGCCTAATAACTATACCACAACAACACTCCAGCCTACTAACTATACCACAACAACACTCCAGCCTACTAACTATACCACAACAACACTCCAGCCTACTAACTATACCACAACAACACTCCAGCCTACTAACTATACCACAACAACACTCCAGCCTACTAACTATACCACAACAACACTCCAGCCTACTAACTATACCACAACAACAGTCCAGCCTACTAACTATACCACAACAACACTCCAGCCTAATAACTATACCACAACAACACTCCAGCCTAATAACTATACCACAACAACACTCCAGCCTACTAACTATACCACAACAACACTCCAGCCTACTAACTATACCACAACAACACTCCAGCCTAATAACTATACCACAACAACACTCCAGCCTAATAACTATACCACAACAACACTCCAGCCTACTAACTATACCACACCAACACTCCAGCCTACTAACTATACCACAACAACGCTTCCCCACAGCAATACAAAATGGCCTCGCCCCCCATTATTTAATATTCTCGGAGGAGGGGTTTATGTAAATATTGGGGCTGGTGATGTCAGAGACCCTGGAGGAATGTCTGTAGTCCCTAGCGGCCGTTTGCTGTAGTCCTTAGAAATTGATTTCTTTAAAAGCAAATATCTCCCTTTGCTTTAAACTTTGAACGCTGTAACTTTGCAGATGTTGTTTATGCTCAAACAGCAACATCACACACTAGCTAAAGTTAGAAAAGTGAAATCGTGGTTTACCACCCCTTTAACATTCATTATCATTACCATCATAAAACTCTTTTGAGCTATAAGAGCCGTTTAATCCTCCAACAAAGGCACTACAGAGGACATATTTGGGTAAAGTAATGGGAGATTCAGGTCAGTTCCTTTCTTTAGGTCAGAAGATTGAAGGCCACCTGATGTAATTCATCCCAAGATACATTTTTATGCTTTATAACCCTTTATGTTAAATATCACCCGTCCTCAAAGGAATCCCAATTACTGCAGGTGGTTCTCTGAAAACACTGATGAAACACTGATACAATTACACGGAAGGATTTCCAATACGTCTGATCAAGTTTAATTAAATTACCAAGCCAACAGAATTGGATTTTGGCTTAAGAGAGACTAACAGCGGATTTCATGTCTTGTTCTAAAAAGAGCTTAGACCTTCAGTTCTGAAACGACGACTGTAAGTCAACCGCAATCAGTCAAGATGTTCTTCATTATATGTAGAGCGTGCTTTATACAATATATTACAATTATCTTGACCCCTATTAGAGAAGAAGATGTAAGAACAGCAGTAAACAAGCCACACATCTGACTGGGGAGAAACATCTTGAATGCCATCTGACGTCTTGATTAGTGGATAACTCAAGCCGAGCTGCTCCTGATTATATGAAGCTGCTGTTGTGTTGATCATTTTGTTGATGTGGCTGATGAGGC
>CM042260.1:1522500-1552500 GCA_023566225.1 Romanogobio albipinnatus | reverse complement strand
ACCCAGTGATTGGGTTGTTTTAACCCAGACATTGGATTGTTTTAACCCATCGATTTGGTTGTTTTAACCCAGACATTGGGTTGTTTTAACCCAGCGATTTGGTTGTTTTAACCCAGACATTGGGTTGTTTTAACCCAGCGATTTGGTTGTTTTAACCCAGACATTGGGTTGTTTTAACCCATCGATTTGGTTGTTTTAACCCAGCGATTTGGTTGTTTTAACCCAGACATTGGGTTGTTTTAACCCAGACATTGGGTTGTTTTAACCCAGCGATTTGGTTGTTTTAACCCAGTGATTGGGTTGTTTTAACCCAGCGATTTGGTTGTTTTAACCCAGACATTGGGTTGTTTTAACCCATCGATTTGGTTGTTTTAACCCAGCGATTTGGTTGTTTTAACCCAGCGATTGGGTTGTTTTAACCCAGACATTGGGTTGTTTTAACCCATCGATTTGGTTTTAACCCAGCGATTTGGTTGTTTTAACCCAGACATTGGGTTGTTTTAACCCATCGATTTGGTTGTTTTAACCCAGCGATTGGGTTGTTTTAACCCAGCGATTGGGTTGTTTTAACCCAGTGATTGGGTTGTTTTAACCCAGCGATTTGGTTGTTTTAACCCAGACATTGGGTTGTTTTAACCCAGCGATTTGGTTGTTTTAACCCAGTGATTGGGTTGTTTTAACCCAGCGATTGGGTTGTTTTAACCCAGCGATTGGGTTGTTTTAATCCAGAGATTGGGTAGTTTTAAGCAAACAATTAACCCAACCGCTGGTTTAAAACAACCCAATTGCTGGGTTAGTCCATTTTCAACCCAACTTGGGTTATTTTTAACCCAGCATTTTATACAGTGTAAGAATATAATATATAGTTAGAGTTTTATACAGGTTTGTAACAACATGAGAACGTTTTGAACCTTTTGGAGTGAACTCACGGCTCTGAGTCGGATCAATTTTGATAATTCACTTCTGACTTGCTTTCCCACTCATGAATATGACTTTGCTCGGTCATCCATGTGCTCGAAACTCATAATTACGACCTTCCACCACTCTAAGGGCACATTATATCTCTGTTTTTGGTTTGTTTTTGCCATCGATGTTTTCACAGCTTGATGTTTAGAAACACTAGCAGAGCTTTGTCTTTCCACGGTATCATATTACCAGTCATTATCTTGTTTTATCATGCGTTTAGCGATAGATATAAACAAGTTTTTGCGATCGTAGAGAGATCTCCTTGTGGTCGATTTTCTCTGAAGGGGACTTAAATAGCTCTTTAGTGTCCTCTTATCATCAGGAACCGAGCGTGCATGAGGAACAACATTGTGCTGAACAAGAAGGAAATTAAATGACTGGCCATGCCATGGACATACAAGAGGCTCTCGTCCCAGCACTTGAAGGGCACGGTGGGCTGCAGATCGCAGTCAAGGGGAAGTGGTGAGCGGCCAGGCTACAATCAAGAATCTAATGAGGGTTTACAAGCCCTGTGTTTTGATGCTGAAGGACGTGAACGCATTAGTGGAGCTGGACATATGTGATTTATACGCAATTGTTTTAATAAGAGTACAGAATGTGACTTTCCAGATGTTGTCAGGTCTACCAAATGGAAAATCCCTTGCTTTAAAGAGGCCAACTATGACCTTTTACAAAGTTTTACTACTTATTGTTGCGGCTCCTCTCTTCCCAGTCTGTCAGTAACGCTCTGTTTACTTCCTGTCTCTATGAAGCCCCTCCTTCTGAAAAGCACACTGTGCTCTGATTGGTTGCCTGGAGCAGTGTGTTGTGATTGGTGTTTGGGAAATGTCCCGCCCCTCACCATAACCAGCAGTTTCAATCATAGACTGAAAAAACATATGGGTGTAGTGTCCGCGGCGTCATCCATAGGATTCTGAAGAGCAGTTCTGAAGTGTAAAGTCGGGTCGAGCTGGCCGTCGCCATCTTGGCAGCGCGTCACTCCCGGATAATAGAAAATGGGCAAAGAGGCGGGACGTGGGCGGAGCTGAGGTGACGTGATGACTAATGCTGCGTTCACACCCAACGCCAATAGAGCGTCAAAATCATGTCTAGTTGGACGCTTGAACATTTTGAATCCATTCACGCGTCCACAGTGAATTGGACGTGTGTATAAATCGAGCGTTTGAAGTGAAATAGACGCGCGTTCAAGGCGCTCCAGGAGAAATATGTCATAAATCACCACTCCGCCTCTTTTCATTTTCATTAAAAAAACATATTAAACATTAATAGCCACACACATGTGGTCCTACATTATCTTCACTGCATGTGTATTTAAATATCCTAAAATAACAAAACGATTTGGCAGACAACAAATTATAGATTCATGACACCAAAGATCGGCCGTTAGATCCACACAAGATGAATTATATCTCATGGCGGCTGAAGGACTGGCCGAGGTAAGGCTGCTCTCGCCGGGGTTAATGAGCGCTGAGCGCCCTGATCCACTGGAGCTCACAACTCCAGAAATGCAAGATTCATTTTTAAAAATAGGCGCTCTCTTTATAAATAAACCACAGATTTGAGCTTTAAACAACTACATTCTCACCTGAAAAAGCCTTAAAACTACATTTTGTGACACAATAGTAGTATTTTTAAATTATGCGGGGTTTCTCATCACATCACTTCACCATGTGACAGCAGCGAGCAGGCTCCTGATTGGTTAATCGCCGCGAATTGACGTCAAAATTAAAATAAAAAAATACAAATTTGCCCGTTAAACGCGAATTCCCTTCAAATGCATGAATGTACGAAAAGCGTGTATTGCGCAAGACGCTCAATTCGCGTCAAATTCGGGTCATTCGTGCGAACTGGATATGCGAATGAGGTGGAATCGCGTCCATCGCGCCGCAGGACCTCCAGACACGCATCAACGCGCCTTTCCATTGACTTAACATTGAAATCACTCGCTCAAGACGATCTATTCGCGTTTGGTGTGAACGCAGCATTACAGACAGCAGATAAATTGCTATCCACCTGTCACTCAAAGTGGCCACGCCCTTAAAGGCCCACTGAAGTGCCTTGGAATGCGCAGCATTATTCAATGTGTTGACATCATTTCCCCAGAAACGGCCGCAGCAGCTCCTTCCCTTTGTTTGAAATCGCCAATAGCGTTTTGTTATTACCACAGTTTGACTAGAGCCTTTCTGTTTTTTTAAAGCCAGTTTCCTCCGAATCTAACCGTTTATCATCATAATCTCCTCCATAACTCTTTGAAATACAGCATCTGTACAGCATTTAAATGGGTCTGATATGTTTTGTTGTCTGCGCCGACTCGCGCATATGATCCGCGCCAGGGCCGTTTTTAGGCATAGGCAAATTAGGCGGTCGCCTAGGGCGCCATCAGTAGGGGGCGCCAATAGCGTATATCTGGCACTAGATTTTTGTGTGTAAAGGATGTCACGGCCACCCTAAAATGTTATTGCCGCCCCCAGTAGTTCCCACATTGGATCAGAGAACTGTCAATCTGACGATTCCTATTTGCCATTGGATCAGAGAGAGTACTGTCAATTACTGTAAAAAAAAATATAAAAAGTTTGCGTTTGGAGCGCTCAACAACACCATTAGATAAAAGAGAGGGAACGCTTTTTTAACCATACAATAAAGCTACATTCAAACTAAAGGCCAATTTAAAAAAACAGGTACAGTAAAAAGTGCACAAATCTGTATTTTGTTAGGGCTGTATTTGCGGTAGTCGAGAAATCCCGCTGTGAAATGAGCAGATAGCATAGCTCGATGTGTAGAGGCAAAATATATTTCTGCACACTTCACTTCATCATTTCATGAGTGCGCAGTTATATTTTGACTCTATAAAGCTTTCTTCTCTTACCTGCACCTCCAAACGTTTTTTGCGCCAATGCATTGTTAAAGGATCAGTGCGTTTTGTAATTGTCCCATATAAAACTTTAACGGCCAATTTAAAAAATGGCATAATATGTGCTAATTCACAAGATTAATACATTCTTTATTAAATCACTATGTCAAATTTAACGAATCTTTACGGATGGTGTTGAATGCTGAATCGATTCATTCAGTTCTAATAGCGCTTAATGCAAGCAGTGTCACACACAGAGGGACGCTATGCGCATTATTTAAAGGGAAAGTTCATCAGTGAGTAACAAAAAACGCACTGAATCAGTGTTTATTCTTATTACTTTCATGTGAAATGTAATAATATCACGTAATAATTATGTAGTTATATGCTGTTTCACTAAACGAGGTTCGGGAGGAACATGTCAGATAATTGACACAGGTGGAGAGTACTCAGCTAATCAACAAAGAGGTATATATACGCAGCCGTCCTACCTCCATTTTGTTGACAGTTTTTTCAGCATCCCTCCACCACCCCTTCTCCACATCTTGCCCTATCTTTTAGTTCTAAACCACTTACATACGGGGGGTACTCTGGGTTCGGGCCGAAGTCCGAGCTCGAAGCCCTCCCCCCCGGACAGCACGCCAAATACGCAATTCAATTAAACTCTCTACAAATTATATGTAAGTGTGAACTCGTGAAGTCTGAGAACAATTTAGCAACTATGGATTGCATATATATAAATAATAGGCCTAGAGCTATACAGGCATGTGGCTACACAAAGGCATTACTGGTATTAAAGGTCCCGTTCTTCGTGTGTTTTTGAAGCTTTGATTGTGTTTACAGTGTGCAATATAACATGTGTTCATGTTTCACGTGTAAAAAAACACAGTATTTTTCACACAATGTACTCATCTGTACACCGCTGTTCTCACTGTCCTAAAAACGGCTGATGAGTTCCTTGTTCTATGAAGTCCCTCCTTCAGAAATACGTAACGAGTTCTGATTGTGCCAGCGGTTCCTGTGTTGTGATTCGACAGCAGCTTAGCGCACGTGGAAAGGTCACACCTCTTAACGGGAGATGTATGCGCTTAATGATCTCTACAGCGTCCCTGGGAAAGCCAAACAAAGGTGATTTGACTCCGGGATGAAAATAACAGCGTCTCGACGACATGGCGACAAACACACTCAAACACTTCCTCTTCTCCACGCAACACTTCCTCTTCTCCACGTGGGAGAGCAACAAGACCACGCCCCCTTTTTCGCGTATTCTTGTGGGCGTAGGTTAGTCTGTTCTACTGTTCTACTGACGTCATTAATGAAGGAAGTACCAGGATGTAGTCCAAGCCGGCCGTTCGCTGTAGGCTTTGAAAGGGAACTTCTGTTAAATAAAATATCTCGCTTGGCATTGAACTTTGAGCTTTATAATTTTACAGGTATTATTTATGCTCTAACAGCAACATTACACACTAACTAAAGTTTGAACAGTGGGATCACGAAGAACGGGACCTTTAATTTGAATCCTTATTAACAAATATAATTTGGTATGTATGTATTTGTTAAATAATACCAGTAATACCAATGTTGCTTTTTAAAATTTGACTGGGGGCACCAATAAGGATTTCGCCTAGGGCGTCAGAAGGGCTAGAAACGGCCCTGATCCGCGCTGCGCTCTCGTGTGTGTAGTCAACGGCTCTGCTCTATGTGTGTGCGCTGCAGCGGTGCGCGTGAAACTATCGTGAACCCATGCTTCATTCGCTTCAACTGAAAGCATATTCACACTGTCTGAATCGTTTCCTATCGCATGTATAGTGCGCTATCTGCTGTTCATCATGTAGAAAATAGTAAATGCGTGAACTACTGACCGCTTTCAGACGCAGTTCAGGATCTATTTATAATGCAGGGGGCGGGACTTCAGATTCTAGAGCGCATTTGATTGGACAGAAGATTTGATGAGAAAGTGAAGTCTGCGATGATGTCATCAAAATCTTTGATCCATTTTAACGGAAGTGAGAGACTGTAACCCCCAATTTCCACCGGCTGCGTTACGGCTGCGGAACGGCTCCGCTGCGTGACAGCTCCGTGTTCCGTCGTCCGTCAATACCCACCAGGTCGGATTTGTTGCGGAACGGCTGCGGTCATGACTGACAGCTGACGTCACGAGGCCCCATGTAATCTCGCGAATTCTGGTGTGATCGCGCGATATGTAGTTTCTATAAACAGAACTACCAAACCAGGAACAGTTTTCTTGAAAGCTATTTGCTTTCTATCTTTATTTCTTGGACAAAAATAGTGACTTACCATCCACACCAATCACTTTTGCTATAGTTTTCCACGCCGCATCCTTTTTAATGTTGTCCTTATAAAAAGGAATTGAGGGGTCATAGATGATGGGTTGATTCTGTACCTCAATAATCAGCATTTCTTCATCCATCGTGTCAATGGGGTTAAAACTTAAACAAGCCTGTCTCCGCCCATTATGACGTTTTCAAGGTGTAGTGTAGGGAAATATGAGCGCGGTGTATTTTATTTTGAAAATTAAACGGATCTTTTATTTTGTTTCTGGCTGTTCTGTTTTGTCATTGACTTCCTGTCCTGCGTACTCTGCCCTGTAGTGCTGCGGAGCGCTCCGGCATCCGGCAAAAATAGAAGCTCTGCGTATCTGCTCCGGAGGGCTGCGGATCACCGGAGTCGGAACGCAGCTGTACCGCATTCAGTGGAAATACACTCACTGACTTTAATGGAAACCTATTGACTCCGCCGCCGTGCCGGAGCCGTAACGCAGCCGGTGGAAATTGGGGGTAAGATTTGAATGCTTATATCTCCTAAATGCAAATTTTGTCATTGTTTTGGAACACACCAGCTTACTAAAAGCTAAAAAAATTGATTTTGATTTAAGTGAACCTTTAATTATGCAGAACTTAAAGGTTTTATATAAAGTAAACATTTTGTGGTTTTGCTCTCTTACGGTTAATTTTGCCCCCCCCTCACAGTCGTCATGAAAGGCCAAATTAGCCGTACAGACCAAAAGCACAGTTTGTCCCAGACTGTAAACATGTATTCTTCTGCTGTAAAGTTGGGCATTTTAACACGAGCTCAATGAGATTCTGCTCCTTCTGGAGCCGCTCTCCAGTGGAGTCTAGTTTAAGTCACTTCCGTATCGGCTTCAGGAGAAACTGCGGGAGGAGCCGCTTGGTTTCAACACACTACTAACTAACTCAACCAGGCCCCGCCCCTTTATTCTGCGTATGAATTATTATAATGAGGAATATTGTGGCGAGTTTGTTCCCGCTGGAGAGACTTTTGGAAACCTTTTTCATGCTCAAATTGAAACATTACACACTAAAGACAGATGAACATGGGAAAAGGCATAATAGGTCATCTCCAGCTATACAGTGTGTATATTATAAGTTTGCATTTTCACTGGCTCTTTAGTACTCAAAGTACAATAAAAAAGTTTAAATAAATAGAGTAACTCATTAGCATGACCCAAACGCAATGATTTCCAGGCCAAAACGAGCCATCCGTGGTGAGGGAACGTTTGTTGAGCTCGGTAGCTTGTTTACTGAAACCGAATGCATTGAAGCTTCTCCATTTCTATCTGAGGATTGATTGATATTCATTGTCAATTGCGTGCTTGAAATTAATTATCAGTTTGCAATTAACATATAGGTCACATATTGATGATAACAAGTTAGCTGAGATGGTCCATGGGAAAACGAGCTACTCTTGATGCGTTCAGCTTTTCCCACGACACTCCATTTACACCGTGTTCTCCATTTAAGCCTTTTCTCACCTATAGCCCAAACTCCCAGAGCTCGGTTCACCTTGGAATCCACTCTCAAACGAGAGTTAGCCTTTCCCGAAGTACAGCCAACTCTTCCTGGGGACTCTTGAGCTGACCCAGGATTCACTGACCTTCAAATGTGGCATCCCATGATTCGGGGAATTAAACTTCTAGGCTTTCCACAGCAGTCTTCAAGGCATCACATCAGAGGTGTTATTGTTTCCCTGAGTTTGTGTTGCTTGGCAAAGCCTGTATTGCATTTTGTATGAAAAAGTGCTTCACAAAGTGTTACGACTGGACCAGTAACTGTGAATCCTCCTCCTCGCCGATCAAGTTAGGAATAGATCTCAATGGGTCAATCCATGATTTTATTATATAGCCCAGTTATTAAAGAGATAGTAAGTTCCAAACCTGAATTGCTTTCTTCTTCACCAGCAGCCATATCACCCTGTAGCCCAAGACTAAGCTAAGCAGGGCTGAGCCTGGTTAGTACCTGGATGGGAGACCAACTGGGAAAACTAGGTGTCTGCTGGTAGAGGTGTTAGTGAGGCCAGCAGGGGGCGCTCACCCTGTGGTCTGTGTGGGTCCTAACACCCCAGTATAGTGATGGGGACACTGTACTGTAACAAGCACCGTCCTTCGGATGAGACGTTAAACCGAGGTCCTGACTCTCTGTGGTCATTAAAAATCCCAGGATGCCCATCGATAAAGAGTAGGGGTGTAACCCCGGCATCCTGGCCAAATTTGCCCATTGGCCCCTGTCCATCATGGCCTCCTAATCATCCCCATATATATACGATTGGCATCATCCCTCAGTCTCCACCAATCAGCTGGTGTGTGGTGGGCGTACTGGCGCAAAATGGCTGCCGTCGCATCATCCAGGTGGAGCTGCACATTGGTGGTGGTTGAGGAGATTCCCCCCCTTCTATGTAAAGCGCTTTGAGTGCCTTGAAAAGCGCTATATAAATGTAACAAATTATTATTATTATTATTATTCAGAACACAGAATTCGATATTTTGAAGAATGTTGCAGCTTTTGAAAGTTCATTGGGCTAAAAATTTTCACATTTCAACAATGGGAAATTAATCCATAAGATTTGACTGGAAAATCGTAAACTTTTCTCCAACACTTTAAATGTAGAAAAGAGAACATTTAAATACAACAAAAATAGGATCTTTATGGGGAAAACATGTTCACCCTTACGAAAAAGTTCTATGAAGTGGGGTAAGCGATATCTGGTAACCCATGTTGATATTTCAAATCACCAAAACAAACACACCCCTACCCCAAAAGGGCCCCGCCCCTATTTCCATAGCTCCGCCCACACACACGTAACCCAGGCAACGACTATGGCAGAATCTGCTGTGCTAGCCAGCTGAGGTTATGATGTCATCAATAAGTGAAAGCAAAGTGTGTTGAACAACTCGACAGCACGAGCACGACAGTCCAACTAACAAACATATTACAATTATGACCAGATTAGAGGGTTATATCGATCACTAAAAGAGGAACCAAAGGAAACAAACATATATTAGGAGTTTATTATCTGTTTGGACACACTTTGGGAGCTAAAGCTGGAAACAGACAGTGGATTATAGGATGTGGAAATGAATGGGTCTTTATCATCGCTGAAGTGAACAACGATACGATCGCAAATGGTCAAGCGAACGTGACACACGAGCATATTCAAGCATTAGTAGACACGCCCCTTACTGCTGATTGGCTACTAGTTTGTTTTGGTACTCGGCCCGAGACACTTTTCTAAAGCACTTTTGAAATGTAGCTTACCCCACCTTTAAGTAATGTTACACCTAAAGTGTTGTTTACTTTATGTAGTATACTAATATCAATGTAGTAGTAGTAGTAAACTTGTAAGTGTACTATTTCAATACTGCTTGGGACTAAATTGGCCCACTTTTAATATTTTACGTTCAAGTGTACTAAAAGTGTAACAGTCCACTCTAAAAAAAAATGCTGGGTTAAAAATAACCCAAGTTGAGTTGAAAATGGACTAACCCAGCAATTGGGTTGTTTTATCCCAGCGGTTGGGTTAAATGTTTGCTTAAAACAACCCAATTGCTGGGTTAGTCCATTTTCAACCCAACTTGGGTTATTTTTAACCCAGCATTTTTTAGAGTGTAGTAAACTTTAACTTGTTCACAACTACGTTTCTCATTTGTACTGCATATGTACTTCAAATGAACTTACTAGTAGTTTACTATTTTAATAATTGTAGTAATTTCTTTAGTTTATGAAAGTACACTTTGAAGTGTACTCTCGGTAAACAGAGTTTAGTAGTTTTATACTGCAAGTATCCTGAGCAGCTGTTTGGATCCTGTTCATGTTAGTTCACAGGGCATTAACTAAAGGTAACAGATGAGTTAGTGATGCAGAAATTAACATTAGCTGAGATTAAAGGCACAGTATGTAAGATTTATGGATTAAAATATCCAAAAGCCACTAGAACAGCGTTATATATTTTGTTGACCTGTGTGCATTATCCCACGTTTCCAAAAATCCAGAGAAATTTTATCCAGGACAATTTTTACCCTTTTTACAAATTTTGACATTTTTTGTGTAGTAACCATGGCAACACTAGCGGCGCTTTAATATCTGATGTGTTTTATTTGACACTGTTTGGATCATTGATGGACAGAAACCCCTCATTGTTCTCCAGCTCAACACAGTTAGTCTGATTGTGTAAATCTGCTGTTGTTGATTTACCGCACAGAGTGCCATGTTTTACCGCCTCATATGATCTCGCTCACTGCAGTGTGAACAAGTGTCTCATAGTAGCGCCAACCCAACATTACAACATCACTTTAACACACTCACATGTGTGTGATATGATCAGAATAAAAGCTCCACCCACTCAAGAGTCAAGACACGCCTTTGAGTTGAGTAAGAGACAGAAGATTGGCTTTAAGTGCAATTTTAAGTATATGTCTGAGAAGTACATAAAGAGTAGACCGAAAGTATATTTTTAGTTTAAAAGAAGAATGCTAATAGCCCACTTGAATAAACTTTCATAAGGGTATGCATGCAATTCACTGCATTTTCCATCTGAAATGAACAACGGAGGCTGTAAAACGTCAACGACTTTTATTCCCGTTCACACAGATTATGATTTCAGATGCAGATTAAAGACTTATTTCTATGCAGGTTCTTGCACAACACTATGTTCTGACCTCAAAACTCTTTTACCACAGTGCGTGAAACATACATTTTGATGTTTGCATCACATCAGCAGCTCCATACGGTGTGTGTGGACTCGCTCAGTAGCTCACCTGGTACACATGGTGTGAAGTGCTCGAGTCCAGTCCAATACCAGTCGCAATAATGAGCTCAGAAGCAGAAGCAGATAAAATGACATGGTTGCTGAAGCGAATGTGTTTTTATCTCACCTTTGCTTTCGGTCAGGTTTAGTGTAGGTGCGACCAGGGGCGTCACTAGGCCCATTATAGGAGGGCTTTATCCCCCCTAAATTTCCATCCAGCCTCCCTAAACATTTGTGATTAACTCCATAATATGTGCAGTAACTGCTGCCTCAGTGCTCTTTAAAACTCATATAAACCGGCGGCTTCTGTGTTCTTCAATCCGTTCTTCAACCATCAGCATCTAAAGCAGATGTGTGTGCATTTATGGATAGATTATGATATCGGCATCTGTGTAGTTTCCATAATATGATGCGGGAGCAATTCAAGACGTTTCCCATCCACTGTAAAATCTGGGATCATTTATACATTTTCCTTTCATCTGAATGGCGCGATAATTTGTGACTTTTCCTACTCGTGTTATACTTCATATTTCAGTGTAATAAAGCTGCCAGACTTATTCCAGCTTGCGTGCAGACAGGGTTGCCAAGTTTTTACAGCAAAACTCGCCCAATTGCTACTCAAAACTAGCCAAAAACAAGCCCAATAGCTTTCCGGGTGGGGGGGTTCTCCGGGAAAAATGGCATTTGGGGGGTAAAATATGTGTTATTTTGGCTGGACTGCCTGCTAAATTTTGCATTCCTGGGTCTTTATATCACATCATTGGGGTCGCTTCAACCCGCGGACTTGGCAACACAGTGCAGTTGAGTTCTGTTGACATTTGACAACTAACGTTATGCGTCGCTCCGTTGCTCTGATTGGTTGTAGGTCTATCCAATTGAGGTCTTTCCTGGTTCGGTTTAAACATGCCCCATAATCACAGCCCAACGGAGCAGATCAGACTCAAATTCTGACTAGAAATGAGTATGACGACGTCGGGCTAATAAACTATAGAAGTGAGTGTAAATGGCACATGAGAGGATGAGAGGTCATCCGCTGCCATCTGCTGGTTATAGTGGTCATCTCAGTCCTTCTTATGTTAAAGTGTGTTTGTGTTCCACCAGGTGACAGAAATCCTCCAATAAAGCACGGCATGTTTGTCATGTGATCTCCATTAATGCCAATGAGACATGCAAATCTTCTTTAAAGTTAATTTTACTGCTCGAATGTAGAGTGTTTAAAACATTACATGTGTTGAAAATATTAACCCAAGTCAACCTTATTTATATATGTAAATAACCCACAGAGACAATTACAGTAATATAATGTTTGTCTATATTCTTAATGAATAATGAATACTAGCTGGTTACACTCTGAAAAATGCTGGGTTAAAAACAACCCAAGTTGGGTTAAAAATGGACTAACTCAGCAATTGGGTTGTTTTAACCCAGTGAATGGGTCGTTTTAACCCAGCGGTTGGGTTAAATGTTTGCTTAAAACAACCCCATCGCTGGGTTAAAACAACCCAATTGCTGGGTTAGTAAATTTTCAACCCAACTTTGGTTGTTTTTAACCCAGCATTTTTTAGAGTGTATTAAAATGATTATAAATGGATTCAATATCAGGGATTAGTTTGACAGGTAGTGTAGAAGCTTCTGTAGTGTTCATGCCTACCCTAGTATACAAACAATGTATCAAATTATTATTATTATTATTATTAAAGCATACCCTCATTGGGGGCTGAGCCGCCCTAATATTGAAATCCTACAATCGCTCCAGGGTGTGACGTTATTTTCAAATGCTCTTTTAGCTCAATTCAATGCACATTTCACTTTGAAAGTGTCACGAAACATGTTCGAAGCAAATGCATTAGTTCGACAAATACATTTAAAATGACTGCAATAGCATATCGGTTGAAATAATGGCTTCTCATGCTAAGTGGAAGAATGATCTAGCATCCATTAACGCATGCTGTCTTGTATTATATATTAGGTTAATCTGGGATACTCCGATACTATACAGCAGATCCTATCCCCCGCTCGGGATCTGAACAGAGAATGAAGACTTGCATTAAATGGGATCCTCTCCGTCAGATCTCATTCTGATGATTAGAATTAAAAATGCAGAGCAGTTCAGACGACATCTTTCACAGAAAAGAAATGTAAATTGAAGAAAACGTATGCTTGTGGAGAGCTGGACCTGCTTCTCAATACTCTGCATTGGATAAATTCCATAGCGATGAGGCAATTATACTGCATGGGAGGGCAACAATATGCATTCCCGTCTAAAGATATATTCATTGTGAATGCATTTTTGATTGCCATATTTAAATGGCACTCATCGCTGTACTGTGCTTAGCAACCGCGACTCCAGTGGCCTTTCCTTCTGTACTGTAAATGCTCTGTTTATCTGGACCGCTGTTGGCAAGGACTTTGCAATTAAGATGTTTTATGATTGCAGATGGAAACTCTAGTTGATCTGTTAAGGAGAACATCGGCCGCTGGGGGCCAGTGAGAGATGGAAGGGAACGACAGCACAAAAGACACGAGTGATGTGTGTGAAGCTTTTCTTGGTTTTGAATGCTTAAAAAAAGGCCATGCAATCATTTTTGTACAGGGAGACAGATGTGAGTTGTAAAGCCGTGAATGATTTCGCAGTCAGTGTTACGAAGGTGAACAAATCCTGCCAGAACAAGAACATTTGTGACATCAGAAAGGGAGTGTTGGATAATAAAATTCAGGGTTTTTTTCAGCTGAGATTCGTCTAATCTTATTACCTCGGTCACACTCGCTACAATGACACTGCAATTTCCAAAGAAATCATTTCTGAATGTGACTCATCAGCGGCTGGATATCGGATGAACTGGAAATGAGGTCTGCTCATCAAACAGAAGGGCCCTTTAAGATGAAAACCGCAATGATATCTTGATGCATAAATGATTTGCATATAAGCGTTTCCATTATTATATTATCGGTATGCCATTTCCAATCAAAGAAAAGAGGCTTCTCGCACAAAAGCATATTTTCAGGGTGTGATTCAAGACCCTCAAGTCTGTAATTAAAAGATAAGCTATTTATGCAAATGTTTGTCGTTCAGTCTGTCATTTGCAGCAGAGCTTGTGAGTGCAGTTTTGGGAAAGGTGATTTCAGGTGACTTTAGTTCAATAGTCTGCTCTCGTGTCTTTATAAACCTCTTATGCTGATGTTTTTTCAGTCAAATTCAAAAGATGAAATATGTGCGGCTTAGTACACTAGCTTTGAGTGAAGAACGGACCCCTCATTATAATAATTAATGCGCAGAATAAAGGGGCGGGGCCTGGTTGAGTTAGTTAGTCGTGTGTTGAAACTGGAATGGACATTCCCCAAACGCCAATCACAACACACTGCTCCAGCCGACCAATCAGATCACAGTGTGCTTTTCAGCAGGAGGGGCTTCATGCGTTACTGACAGACTGGGAAGAGAGGAGCCGCAACAATGGAGAATATGAGGAAATAATCAACATTACAGCAGGAAAACCTGCTCTAGGAGAGCCAGAAAACACATTAAGACTTCATAAAAGGGCGTAATATGGTCCTCTTTAAGTGCCATCATTGGTTTAGGAGTGTTGCTACAAGAACATATCATATCTTTCTTGCAGATTATATACTTAGTCAATTGTAAATGGCTTTGCTTACAGTTATGCGATCATTTAATGGAGTAGGGATGACATATTTTTGCAGACTAAAACCTGACATTTTGTTTTTTGAATGGGTTTTTGGGTAAATGCATGAAATAAGGTCTGTGGTGAACACAAGCTCAAGATATTTTCACATTTTATTCTACATCAGTGATTTTTTGAAGCTTTTACTAACAAGTGTCTAAATGGCACTACAGAGGTTCTCGGATATTAAACAACATCAGCCGAACAGGTAAACCCGTCCTCTCACTACTCCTAGTAAGTTTATTCAAGTGTGCTATAAGCATTGAACATTAAACAGCATATATGTTCAAAACGCCGAACCCATGAAGAGGAGCCGACTGAAGCTTTGGCGGTGATGATGGACTCGATCTACTCCACCTGTGTTTTGATCAGCGTTCCGAATGTAGTCTTTGACGAGAATAGGATTTGGTGTAGTGCCGTTTAGCTTTTGACATTTGCCGTTTATATATTTTCACATTAAAATGCATAAAAGTTGTGTTTATGCATGAAGGTTATCACAATGAACTAAACATGTAGGAATCATACGGACCTTATTCTCTGCAATAATACAAAAGCCCATGGAAAACCCTTCTGGGTTGTTGTCGATTGATCCAGGGTGATGCGAACATCCGGTTTGGCCTACAGAAACCCATCCCTGCAGCACTCCAAAGTTTTTTGTTCCAACATTAAATCGAATCACACGCACATCCCTGCTTGTAAAGAAAAGTACAAATTGCGGTACGTTTGAGGACATATGCGTTACATCACGGCATGTCTCGTCACATATTCAGAAAGGGAAATCCTGCTGCTTAATCCAGCCGTGTTCGCTACACAACAGCACTGTCAGTCTTCCATGCATATTTTAGCACAACATCCCTCAGTAAAGCTTCTGTCAGACATTATGATAAAGTCATATTTCATTTAAGGCTCCTTGGCTTTTAATAATCCTGGGCCCGCCACCCAAAACAGCTTGAGTTTTTCCTCATAACTCAAACTGCACATTGATAATTCATGCGATATCTGCAGTCACACAGTTAATGGCAACCTTCGCTGCATACTTTATATAGTATACTTCTGTATTCTCATACGCAGATTATGTAGGAAGGAAGCCAAAGCAAAGCCTGTGCTTCAGGACAGAGCATTAGCATGATTTGTCTCGCATGATTGATGGAAATGCTGGAGACGGTGGGTCCGGAAAAGTTCATATCACCTCCAGCGCATTTGTACCCTTTGATGGTGCTCATCAAAGTTGAATAATTGAACCGTCAGGGCAGGTTTATAACCATTTTCTGTGCATTTCATCTTTGTTGTCAAATACAGTAAAGCTCTGACAGCACTTTGATCCATTCCCGGCCTTTGACAAGATCGTACTTTACCAATAATAATACTGTTTCATAAAAACAATTTACTCTCGGTGGTTGGCGTGTTTTTGTTTAAGATTGGCTCTGAGCGATCAAGTTCACAGAGTTATTCAAGTAAGCAGCTGATGGTCGCACTATATTGGTCGTTTTCAATATAAAGTAAAGCCACTGATCTAAACAAATGACTGGATTGCTCATCGCGGTCTAAACTGCTCTAAACTCAGGCGGTGAAGCCACTTGAAGTGCTCGAGCGGCCATCTTACAATTCCCTACCGACATCATTGAGGTACAGCCAAAACACTGATTTGCAGCGTCTCAGTCTCACAGGATCAGCTTTACGATATATGTGTGTAAATTAATATTTACTTCAGATGTTATCTGTAATGTTTATGGTCTTTTCGGAGAGGATGAGTCATATATTGAAATCGTTAATGTCTACAGCCGACAGAGGTAACGCAACTGAACTAACACAAACATATTTCTTTATGTATGTAATTACGGAGGAAATATTAAACATTAACGTATATCTGTGTTTAGCTGCAGAAATTGACTATACAATATTAATACAAGCCTCTGTATTGCACTATATTGTATTACAATTCAAAGTTTGCCATGCATCATCTCGGAAATAAAGTAGTCAGCGTTATGATGTGTGCATTTTATTTCCTGATTGAGCAACCTCCATTTCAGACTCGTAAAGACAGCGCAAATATGTGCCGATTACAGTTTCCATTTGCATATAAGTGTTATATGAGTATTTCATATGAGTGTTGTGTATGCCATGTTGTTGAATTAAATATTGATTTCATCATCGTTTACATAATTAACTGCTTCAAAATGAATGCTGTTAACGAAATCAATGAAACATTTGCAGTTAGCCTACTGTATGAGTGAAAGCAATAAGCACAACATAAATGCATAAAGACAACAGTACGATGCGTTTTTAGGTTTCAATGTATAAATCTTTATTCCGATTTCAAAATGCGCGCTTTGACAGTTGTAATGTATACGCTGAAGTGTCTCGTCCGCCTGCCGAGCTGATCTTAACTATTGTAATGAATATAAACGTAACTTTTTAATCAGCTGGGGAAATTCCTGACTATAAACTAATCACCATTTACATGCTCAGGACGTTTGTGCTGTACGAATGTACAGGGAGATTTTAGATATAAAAACTGTGTCTCCTGAGGCAATGTTTTCTCAGTAATATCATATAATGTCCTATTCATTCAATAGAACGGTGAGCTTACTAGGGAATACCAATATGGCGGTGCAGCGGCTTCACTTTTTATGATGTCATGAGCAATCCAGTTCTCTATATAGATCAGTGAGTAAAGCATTTCGATTTATTTAGGTTCATTATGAGCTTGTTCTTGAGCTCTGTTTTGTGTTTTAGTGAGATGTGGCGAGGCCCAAACACGTCTCTGAGGTGTGTCGAAATATTAACAACTAGCTGTTCAGTTCTGTTTCATGGTCCACTAGGAGGCTTCATAAAGTTTCCAAGGGTGACACAAGATACACTCTCAGAAAAAAGGTACAGTGCTGTCACTGGGGCGGTACCCTAAGGTACAAAAGTGAAAAGGTACATCTTTGTACCTTACTCACCCCTAAATGGTACATATTAGTGCCTTAAAGGTACATATCAATACTTTAAGAGTGCATATTAGTACCTTAAAAGTACATATTAGTACCTTAAAAGGTACATATCAGTACTTTAAGAGTGCATATTAGTACCTTAAAGGTACACATCAGTACTTTAAGAGTGCATATTAGTACCTTAAAAGTGCATATTAGTACCTTAAAGGTACATATCAGTACTTTAAGAGTGCATATTAGTACCTTAAAAGTGCATATTAGTACCTTAAAAGTGCATATTAGTACCTTAAAGGTACACATCAGTACTTTAAGAGTGCATATTAGTGCCTTAAAGGTACACATCAGTACTTTAAGAGTGCATATTAGTACCTTAAAGGTACATATCAGTATTTTAAGAGTGCATATTAATACCTTAAAAGTGCATATTAGTACCTTAAATGTACATATCAGTACCTTAAGAGTGCATATTAGTACTTTAAAAGTGCATATTAGTACCTTAAATGTACATATCAGTACCTTAAGAGTGCATATTAGTACTTTAAAAGTGCATATTAGTGCCTTAAAGGTACATATCAGTACTTTAAGAGTGCATATTAGTACCTTAAAAGGTACATATCAGTACCTTAAAAGTGCATATTAGTGCCTTAAAGGTACATATCAGTACTTTAAGAGTGCATATTAGTACCTTAAAAGTACATATTAGTACCTTAAAAGGTACATATCAGTACTTTAAGAGTGCATATTAGTACCTTAAAGGTACATATCAGTACTTTAAGCGTGCATGTTAGTACCTTAAAAGTGCATATTAGTACCTTAAAAGGTACATATCAGTACTTTAAGAGTGCATATTAGTACCTTAAAAGTACATATTAGTACCTTAAAGGTACATATCAATACTTTAAGAGTGCATATTAGTACCTTAAAGGTACACATCAGTACTTTAAGAGTGCATATTAGTACCTTAAAAGTGCATATTAGTACCTTAAAGGTACATATCAGTACTTTAAGAGTGCATATTAGTACCTTAAAAGTGCATATTAGTACCTTAAAAGGTACATATCAGTACTTTAAGAGTGCATATTAGTACCTTAAAGGTACACATCAGTACTTTAAGAGTGCATATTAGTACCTTAAAAGTGCATATTAGTACCTTAAAGGTACATATCAGTACTTTAAGAGTGCATATTAGTACCTTAAAAGTGCATATTAGTACCTTAAAAGTGCATATTAGTACCTTAAAGGTACACATCAGTACTTTAAGAGTGCATATTAGTGCCTTAAAGGTACACATCAGTACTTTAAGAGTGCATATTAGTACCTTAAAGGTACATATCAGTATTTTAAGAGTGCATATTAATACCTTAAAAGTGCATATTAGTACCTTAAATGTACATATCAGTACCTTAAGAGTGCATATTAGTACTTTAAAAGTGCATATTAGTACCTTAAATGTACATATCAGTACCTTAAGAGTGCATATTAGTACTTTAAAAGTGCATATTAGTGCCTTAAAGGTACATATCAGTACTTTAAGAGTGCATATTAGTACCTTAAAAGGTACATATCAGTACCTTAAAAGTGCATATTAGTGCCTTAAAGGTACATATCAGTACTTTAAGAGTGCATATTAGTACCTTAAAAGTACATATTAGTACCTTAAAAGGTACATATCAGTACTTTAAGAGTGCATATTAGTACCTTAAAGGTACATATCAGTACTTTAAGCGTGCATGTTAGTACCTTAAAAGTGCATATTAGTACCTTAAAAGGTACACATCAGTACTTTAAGAGTGCATATTAGTGCCTTAAAGGTACACATCAGTACTTTAAGAGTGCATATTAGTACCTTAAAGGTACATATCAGTATTTTAAGAGTGCATATTAATACCTTAAAAGTGCATATTAGTACCTTAAATGTACATATCAGTACCTTAAGAGTGCATATTAGTACTTTAAAAGTGCATATTAGTACCTTAAATGTACATATCAGTACCTTAAGAGTGCATATTAGTACTTTAAAAGTGCATATTAGTGCCTTAAAGGTACATATCAGTACTTTAAGAGTGCATATTAGTACCTTAAAAGGTACATATCAGTACCTTAAAAGTGCATATTAGTGCCTTAAAGGTACATATCAGTACTTTAAGAGTGCATATTAGTACCTTAAAAGTACATATTAGTACCTTAAAAGGTACATATCAGTACTTTAAGAGTGCATATTGGTACCTTAAAGGTACATATCAGTACTTTAAGCGTGCATGTTAGTACCTTAAAAGTGCATATTAGTACCTTAAAAGGTACATATCAGTACTTTAAGAGTGCATATTAGTACCTTAAAAGTACATATTAGTACCTTAAAAGGTACATATCAGTACTTTAAGAGTGCATATTAGTACCTTAAAAGGTACATATCAGTACTTTAAGAGTGCATATTAGTACCTTAAAAGTGCATATTAGTACCTTAAAAGGTACATATCAGTACTTTAAGAGTGCATATTAGTACCTTAAAGGTACACATCAGTACTTTAAGAGTGCATATTAGTACCTTAAAAGTGCATATTAGTACCTTAAAGGTACATATCAGTACTTTAAGAGTGCATATTAGTACCTTAAAAGTGCATATTAGTACCTTAAAAGGTACATATCAGTACTTTAAGAGTGCATATTAGTACCTTAAAAGGTACACATCAGTACTTTAAGAGTGCATATTAGTACCTTAAAGGTACACATCAGTACTTTAAGAGTGCATATTAGTACCTTAAAGGTACACATCAGTACTTTAAGAGTGCATATTAGTACCTTAAAAGTGCATATTAGTACTTTAAAGGTACATATCAGTACTTTAAGAGTGCATATTAGTACCTTAAAAGGTACACATCAGTACTTTAAGAGTGCATATTAGTACCTTAAAGGTACACATCAGTACTTTAAGAGTGCATATTAGTACCTTAAAGGTACACATCAGTACTTTAAGAGTGCATATTAGTACCTTAAAAGTGCATATTAGTACCTTAAAGGTACATATCAGTACTTTAAGAGTGCATATTAGTACATTTTTGGTTTTGTACCTTAGAGTACCGCCCCAGTGACAGCACTGTACCTTTTTTCTGACAGTGTATATATAAAAAGAACATGCTAAAACATGTAAAATTCAAGATTTAACTTGCCATTTTATTGAAGAAAGAGGATCTTGGGAATGAGGAGATTGTGATTTCTATGACTGAATAAGTCATGGAAATGTCTATAATGAATACTGAAATATTTTGGAGGGTGGGTAAATGGAGTCAATAAGGTAGTGAACTGCTGCTATAGCAAAAAAAAGTTGGATGATTTGAGATATAATTGGCCGTAGCATGAGTAATGGACAGGTTATGTGCCAAAAATACTTTGAATGACTTTGAATGAATGAATGCCAGTGGCTTGGCCATGGACCGCTTGGACATCCCTGTGCCCCCTCGGACCGAGGTAGACATCACGGACTTGATAATAGCGTGTCATTCTCCCACTCAAACCACTGCCATCAGCTGCTTCTGCTAATGATTACTTTTAGAGGGTGGAGCTGCCCATAACTGCTGGTCTAGGATCTGTTTTCTTTGTAATAATAGCATATAATTATTCGCAAAAAAAGAGTTGGCAAAAGATCCAGTGCGTATCTGTATTTGCGCTCGTCAAATGATTCAATTTCCAACGTGTTTTCCCTTCAGTGAGTAATGTAGCCAATCACAGACATGTTTGTTGAGCTCTTGAACGTAATGGCCAATCACAGGTGTTGAATCCACTCACTGCTCGAGTGTTTGTCCAGTGCTGAGTTCTGCACGTGCGCTAATCCTCTCTAAGTGAAGACATTGTGTAAATAAGAGATTAATTGTGTCGTCAGCTTGACTGACTAAATATAACAGAACTGTGTTTATTAAATGAGTGAGCACTCTTGCTCGCTGTCTATGCGATATAAATCAAATAATTAAGACCGCTAATATATTCAGAATTTGAATAAAACTTTTGTTTTCCATTCTTAACAAGCAGCCACATACAAGCTTCAACACATTCCCATCTGCATATAAATGTAGGATTTACTCTTGAAACTGTGATGACCGACAGTGATAAATATTGATGTGTCGAAATCAGGCTCATATAAATGTCAGGAAACATGATTCCTGGCTGCACGTCAATATCCATGGATCAAGGCCTGTACACACCGGGACGCGCTTATCGCCAGCATTTTTCGTGACGTTTTTCTGAGTGCTCACACCTGAGCATTTTCACTGGCGATGCGGCGAGTGAACGTGCACATTCAGTAGATGATGGCGCTCCCCGGGACACAAGGTGGCGCTGCGCCACTTTACGCTTCTGACACTCGCTTGTCACACAGCTCATCTTCTTCTTTGTCTACCTACTTCCTCTTCGTTGTGTGATTGTGTGCTAAGCAAGACCGTTTTGTGCTTGAGCGCCACCAAGTGGTGTTTTACTGTAACTTCAGCAGCTCCAGGCACGTGAACAAAAGCGCTGATCTCATTGGTCTCATTGGCCGGACGGTTTTTAACTAGGGGTGCACCGATCCGATATTAGGATCGGATATCGGCCGCGATACTGACAAAATAGCTGGATCGGGGATCGGAAAAATGAACAGATCCACAAGCCGATCCAGGTGTTTTTTTTCGTCGCAGCAGAACCTGCGTCATTCGTCAGCTTCACGTGTGTCGCATGCTAGAAGCAACACGGAGTGAGCCAGAGAGTCCGGTGTGGAGGAGATATTTCATGCCACGCCAACTAGTTCGTCGGCTGTTTGCAATGTCTGCAAAGTAACTTAAATGTTTCGAGGGGAGGTGGTGTTACTGCAAAGTCAGGGTCTTTCCTGCATTGAACATTTTTTGACGGCCGCCAAAGCCTAATTTGAGTTATTGTGATTTACGAGTGATGTAGAACAGATGCTGCGCTTGTGACTGAGCAGAGACGATCAGAGCTCCTCCCCGCACACACTCTCTCTGGGTCTTCAACATAATCAGTGTTAGCTGTTAACTCTCTCATATTTCACATATTAATCCAAATCAAAAGGTCGGAAGACCGAAACCATGTTGCACGTGACACATTCGGACAATTTTGTCCTTGAATTATCGCTGGTTGTGAATTGCGCTCAAAAAACATTGCCTCTTCTCTGACCAGCTGACATAAAGCATACTTTCAATAAACGGGAGACAAATTATATTCAGTTATGAAGTGTTTTCTGTGTGTTGACATCTTTCTCGATGTTCTAACAGACGGGATTCACACACAACGCGTCTGCTAATGTCCGATTCATGACCTAATGACTCCTTTGAATCGAATCATTTTAACGACTGGTTAGAACAACTGATCTGTCCAACACTGAACTCATGAATCAGTTTATTAATTTACTCAGAACGCATCTGAAATGAGAACACAAGTGTGCTCACACAATTTAGCAAGAGTGGGTAAGAATTATTTTTAATTATCAACAGTATTTCAGCTTATTTCTGTTCACAATGTGTAGTAAAATAAATAGGCCTAGCCTACAATCATTTAGACAGGAGTGAGGTGAAACCAGAACAAAGTTGTTATTAGCGAGCTGATCATTTTTATTAAATTGCATATGGCAGAAAATTAAGACTATTTGTTAATTTGTAATGCTACTTTTTAATATTGATATGATTATATACCAAAACAATGATCTGTAGGGTAAAAAATGTTTGGTAACTGTCAGATTACTATTGTATGTTTGACTGTTTTTAGTTTCCACTGCTACATTTGATTTATTTAAAGAAGTTTGATTACATTCTATTTTAGATTTGAATGCACAATTGTTTTTTAAATAAATAAGAATTCAACACTTTACACTTTATTTTGTCTTAGTTATGTTTAGTTAGTAAAGTCTGGTGCCTTTAGTCTCTTCAAGGAAGGTATAAGGTGGAAGATATACAGTTTATTATTAATTCAACAATAGTATCGGATCGGTATCGGGTATCGACAGATACACAAAGCCCAGGCATCGGGACTGAAAAAGTCGGATCGGTGCACCCCTATTTTTAACGCAAAATGTCAAAATGGACTTTTTAAAATGACACTTTTACGCCTGGCGTTTTGCGCGTCGGTTTGCACACTCACATTGGCGCCCTTTGTTTAGTCACGAGGCGTTAAAGGTCCCGTTCTTCGTGATCCCACTGTTCAAACTTTAGTTAGTGTGTAATGTTGCTGTTAGAGCATAAATAATACCTGTAAAATTATAAAGCTCAAAGTTCAATGCCAAGCGAGATATTTTATTTAACAGAAGTTCCCTTTCAAAGCCTACAGCGAACGGCTGGCTTGGACTACATCCTGGTACTTCCTTCATTAATGACGTCAGTAGAACAGTAGAACAGACTAACCTCCGCCCACAAGAATACGCGAAAAAGGGGGCGTGGTCTTGTTGCTGTCCCACGTGGAGAAGAGGAAGTGTTGCGTTTGAGTGTGTTTGTCGCCATGGCCATGTCACCAAGAGGCGTGACCTTTCCATGCAACGTGTGCTAAGCTGCTGTCGAATCACAACACGGGAACCGCTGGCACAATCAGAACTCGTTACGTATTTCTGAAGGAGGGACTTCATAGAACAAGGAACTCATCAGCCGTTTTTAGGACAGTGAGAACAGCGGTGTACAGATCAGTAAATTGTGTGGAAAATACTGTGTTTTTTTACACGCGAAACATGAACACATGTTATATTGCACACTGTAAACACAATCAAAGCTTTAAAAAGACACGAAGAACGGGACCTTTAAACGTCATCCCGGTGGGAACAGGCCTTCACCGGATCTTTGTTAAGTTGTAAGGAACACAATATCGAGTCCAACCTTTAGTTTAAACTGATTTTCCCCGATCAACTCCAGTCATCAGCGGCTCTTCTGCCACTCAGTCCGGCTGAGGGGGCGTGTCCGGCGGATTGTCCAGATTGAGAAACTTTGTTTTCAAGCTCAGTCAAGTTTTTCTTTTTGTCGGTTTTGTTATGTCAATGGTGGTTATTTCCTGGGTAAGCATGTTTTATGGATGCTGCAAGTGGCATGCTAATGCTAGTTTGTATGTTTTGTCTGTAGAAGCACTGCATTGCAACACATCATTCACTGGACACATCAATGCAAATGGTACAACTGGCCAATGCTACTGAAGGAAATGTTGCTCCAGGACGAGCTCTAGGACTGAGGCTTTGGGGTGTTGATGGACTCCATCGCTCTGAATCACATCTGGATGTAGTCTTTGACTAAAGCAGGATTTGCTCCAAATGTTGCTTTTTTATGAAACTTGTGTTGATAAAAAAAACGCTTTCAGATATGCATGCAACAAAATATTCTGGGGGCCATGAAAAGTTTGGGACACCGGTGGGGAAAGAGTCCAATGATATTCAAACTTGAAATGTAATTTCTTTCACAACGTATAATTCAATAATGCACACCATGCCTTTGTGGTCCAGTGTTGTTGCACAATGACAGTTATGGAGTATAAACGAGGGTGTTTTTCTGTCTGAGCTTGACGTGTATTCTCTTGTGCATGTTACAGATCTTCCCTCATGTGAATTCTCCTGTCTGAGTAAATAATAGACTCTCCGTCTCTATGATGGCTTGGTAATGGCTTGCACACTGTATCATCCCAGCTATGAATAGATATTAGAGTGGGCTGGCATCACGCACTGCGACGCCCCGCCACACCACACCGAGGTAAGACTAGCTGTCGAGGATGAGGTTTGGAGAATGAAACGCTGGCGTGGCTGTTGTTTGTGTTTGTGCTTTGAAGCCCCGTTGCACTAAAACTGAACCTGTGACAACTGCAGAAGACCGACAGTCAGCGCGTGTGATATCTGAGGGGAAAACATTGCAGAGCAAACTCGAGCTCTTCTCTGAGAGCAACCGTGCTGGATTCCCCAGAGTACCGAACGGCTGATTATTAAAGCAAATGAAATGCACTCTGACGTCCGAGACAATATACAGGGCTTTGCAAAGCTTGTCGTCGCGCACCAAAACTCCACTCTTTTGCCGTTTCTAATTAGCGTCGTCTCCAGCTCGCCTGTTTAATGTGCTGGCTCAACTCTCTCAGAGATTACCAGAGGTCTTATACTCAAGCATCACATCTGTCCTAATACGAGCCGAACATTCTCCACCCCGCACGAGAATGAATTCAGTCAGATTAACTCCTTATTAACATGAAGCCATTGTGGATAGCGCTTCTAATGCTCTTCTGAGTTTGAGGATTCAGAAGGCTGATAACGGCGTAGTTAAAGTGTGTGTGATGCCTCAGTTAACCTTAGCACAGATTCACCTCTCTATATGCATACCTCTGGGTCACGATTCATAAATAACCATCATGCTTTTTAAATCAGCCAACCACTGATATTCAGGGGAATAGTGTTTGTTTATGCATGATGTGTAAAACATAATTTAGACTTTATGTCACATTGTATTGCGCACAGCCTGAGGCAAACATCAAGCTCGGGTTATGTTCAGAATGGACTTCTTTATAGTCTTCTTTAAAAACAATAGGCATTACTGTATGATAAACGCTGTTAAACGAGTGTCTAGTTTTATCCAAAACGGATGATTATGTGCAGATAACTGGTGTTTAATAGATCCAATCATAAGACATGTCCATAACTCGACCATGAAAACACATGAAGTGTAGGCTCAAGACCTCTATCTGAAACCACATGCACACGTACGAGCAAACAATAATCTTGACAAACCTGGATAAATAGGCCAAACGCAGATCAGAAACACCTGGAACTGATTAACACAGACAGAAAGAACTACAAAGACCATGTCAAGAACTACAAAAGAACACGAATGGCAAATTACAAAATAAAAGACGTGACAAAGTACAGAGTCATGACATTATGTGAATTTATCAACGTTTAGCTTCATTTCAGATTCAAATTTTAATTAACTGAATTTAAATTCAAGAATTGAACTGGAAATTAGAATATATGCTATTCAGAACACATAGTTGTTTCCAGTGTTATTTTAGTATCATTGAGATACTATTATAGTTTATGCATTTTTTATTAGTTGTTATATTTTCTGTGTTCCCTTTATATTTATATTTATATTTTCCTCATTTTTTTATGTGCTTTTGTCATTTTACGTTTTTGTTTTTGACTATAGACTATGGGCCCTATCTTGCACCCAGCGCAATTGACTTTGTACACCGACGCATGTGTCATTCCTATTTTGCACCCGCGCAAAGCACGCTTTTCCCTCCACAGAAGCACGTCGCTAAACTAGAGAATGAACTTGCGCTCCCTGGGCGGTTCAGCGCAAAAAAGGAGGCGTGTTCCGGCGCAAACAATCCCTGGTGCTATTTTGCTGTTCCATTAAACAATTGCGCCACTGACCAGAAAAAACCTAGTCTAAAGTCAGTGGCGCGTTGCGCGTTGTTCATTATGCTATTTTAAGGGCGCATGCTTGACCATAGCGTGCACAACGCGCATACACTTTGCTCATGTAATCTACACAGATGCAACAGTTATTTTTGCAAATCACAAATTGTTACACTAAAAAAATATTAACACATGAGATGACGGAAATCATTGTGGTGTGCCACGAAGATGTGAAAAAATAGGCATAAATCTAGCTTACAAATTATTCAGGCTAATTATTTATTTAACCGACGCTATTTTGGGTGGGTTTCTCCCATCCCCATACAACACAACTTCTCTGTCTTTCACTGCTCTTACAAGAACATCAGTCTCCTCGGCTGTGAACCGCTCCTGGCGTGCGCCTGGTAAATACGCCATAATAATAGCAATCCATAATGGAACTTGCGCACCTGCTTTTAAAGGGAATGTTGGATGACGCTCTGATTGGTTTATTCACGTTACGCCCAAACCACACCTATGAATAATGAAGCTACTTCAGACCAACCCATTTTAGATTTGCGCCGGGCGCAAGAGCCATTTATCCCGCCGGGAAAATAGCAACAGCGCCGAGACCCGCCCACAAAGTTACTTGCGCTTTGCGCTTTGACACTTGCGTTTCAGATCGTTAAAATAGGGCCCTATATGTCTATATAGTTTTTATTATAATAATATATATTTTTATTATTATACAGATCTTTAGGTGTAATATACAGATCTTTAGGTGTAATATACAGATCTTTAGGTGTATTATACAGATCTTTAGGTGTAATATACATATCTTTAGGTGTATTATATAGATCTTTAGGTGTATTATACAGATCTTTAGGTGTAATATACAGATCTTTAGGTGTAATATACATATCTTTAGGTGTATTATACAGATCTTTAGGTGTAATATACAGATCTTTAGGTGTAATATACAGATCTTTAGGTGTAATATACATATCTTTAGGTGTATTATACAGATCTTTAGGTGTATTATACAGATCTTTAGGTGTAATATACATATCTTTAGGTGTAATATACATATCTTTAGGTGTATTATACAGATCTTTAGGTGTATTATACAGATCTTTATGTGTATTATACAGATCTTTATGTGTATTATACAGATCTTTAGGTGTATTATACAGATCTTTATGTGTATTATACAGATCTTTAGGTGTATTATACAGATCTTTATGTGTATTATACAGATCTTTAGGTGTAATATACATATCTTTAGGTGTAATATACATATCTTTAGGTGTATTATACAGATCTTTAGGTGTATTATACAGATCTTTAGGTGTAATATACAGATCTTTAGGTGTATTATACAGATCTTTAGGTGTATTATACAGATCTTTAGGTGTATTATACAGATCTTTAGGTGTATTATACAGATCTTTAGGTGTATTATACAGATCTTTAGGTGTAATATACAGATCTTTAGGTGTAATATACATATCTTTAGGTGTATTATACAGATCTTTAGGTGTAATATACAGATCTTTAGGTGTATTATACAGATCTTTAGGTGTAATATACAGATCTTTAGGTGTATTATACAGATCTTTAGGTGTAATATACAGATCTTTAGGTGTAATATACAGATCTTTAGGTGTAATATACAGATCTTTAGGTGTATTATACAGATCTTTAGGTGTATTATACAGATCTGTAGGTGTATTATACAGATCTTTAGGTGTAATATACAGATCTTTAGGTGTAATATACAGATCTTTAGGTGTATTATTGAGAACTTTAGGTGTATTATAGAGAACTTTAGGTGTATTATACAGATCTTTAGGTGTAATATACAGATCTTTAGGTGTATTATACAGATCTTTAGGTGTATTATACAGATCTTTAGGTGTATTATACAGATCTTTAGGTGTAATATACAGATCTTTAGGTGTAATATACAGATCTTTAGGTGTATTATACAGATATTTAGGTGTAATATACAGATCTTTAGGTGTATTATACATATCTTTAGGTGTATTATACAGATCTTTAGGTGTAATATACAGATCTTTAGGTGTATTATACAGATCTTTAGGTGTAATATACAGATCTTTAGGTGTAATATACAGATCTTTAGGTGTAATATACAGATCTTTAGGTGTATTATACAGATCTGTAGGTGTATTATGCAGATCTTTAGGTGTAATATACAGATCTTTAGGTGTAATATACAGATCTTTAGGTGTATTATAGAGAACTTTAGGTGTAATATACAGATCTTTAGGTGTAATATACAGATCTTTAGGTGTAATATACAGATCTTTAGGTGTATTATAGAGAACTTTAGGTGTATTATAGAGAACTTAAACCCCCGGTTTCACAGACAATGCTTAAGATAATCCTAGACTAAAATGCATGTTTGAGCTATTTTAACTGAAAGAATCTTGCACTGACAAATCTTAAAATATGTTAGTGGCATTGTTTTTTCTCAAGATGCACACCAGTAATGTTTTTTTCATGGGGACGTTTATAAAAGTTACTTAAATGTCTTAATTGAACTAAGGCCTAATCCTGGCTTAGTCTAAGCCCTGTCTGTGAAACCGGGCCTAGGTGTATTATACAGATCTTTAGGTGTAATATACAGATCTTTAGGTGTATTATACAGATCTTTAGGTGTATTATACAGATCTTTAGGTGTAATATACAGATATTTAGGTGTAATATACAGATCTTTAGGTGTAATATACAGATCTTTAGGTGTATTATAGAGAACTTTAGGTGGATTATAGAGAACTTTAGGTGTATTATACAGATCTTTAGGTGTAATATACATATCTTTAGGTGTAATATACATATCTTTAGGTGTATTATACAGATCTTTAGGTGTATTATACAGATCTTTAGGTGTATTATACAGATCTTTAGGTGTAATATACATATCTTTAGGTGTATTATACAGATCTTTAGGTGTATTATACAGATCTTTAGGTGTAATATACATATCTTTAGGTGTAATATACATATCTTTAGGTGTAATATACATATCTTTAGGTGTATTATACAGATCTTTAGGTGTATTATACAGATCTTTAGGTGTAATATACAGATCTTTAGGTGTATTATACAGATATTTAGGTGTATTATAGAGATCTTTAGGTGTATTATACAGAT
>CM042260.1:1482500-1517500 GCA_023566225.1 Romanogobio albipinnatus | reverse complement strand
TGAACATCAATGAAACAAGTCAAACAATCCAGGAGTCAGGGAGCAAGTGGGTCAGTTTGAGACAGAGAGAGAGAGAGAGAGAGAGAGAGAGAGAGAGAGAGAGAGAGAGAGAGAGAGAGAGAGAGAGAGAGAGAGAGAGAGAGAGAGGAGGACACTCAGAGACGAAGCTCAGGGGAAAGAAGATTAAAGCTCCTGCCAGTGAGCGCAGCGCTCCAGAAGAACAGTATGCAAATCAAGCTCTGTGCTGAAACTAAGTGACTACAAAACATTTTAGGCTACATGTCATCTGCACATTTCCTACTGCAAACCTGGATGAAGTAACATAATGCTTTGACAATTCACAAATTACACAGTTTTACTGAAATCAGGAGTAAAAACATGTTGCTGGGAATAAATAAATGAATATAAATCAATAAGATGTGCTGCATAAACACACAAACATGTATCCTGTGTCAGATCGAGGCAGGTGGAGCTGGGGAGGTGGAGGGGTTAAACTGATCCAGACCTCATCCTTCCCTCTGTCATTTTGACCCGAAACTCTCTTTTATTTTTAAATTGAGTGTTCATCTGAGTTGTCCAAGACCCTAGGACTTTTCTTGCACTTGAACCACGAATGCACAAAAATGGAATAAGAGGAATGCTTCAGTACTACTATAATGCTATAACTTTACCAAAAAAAATCATTTTATAATGTCTACATGTGTATCTGAATGCATTCTGAAGAGGACTGACTTTAGGACCCAGCGGAACGGCTCATCCGCTTCACTTATAGGTCACATTTACCCTGTTACCTGCAGGGTCTTCCGATTTGGTGACTATATCCGATGTTTTTGACGACCCGCTTACATCATCTTTTAAAAGCGACCCGTGTCTAATATTTGCATTTACACGATACACTGGCGAAACAGTCCAAGACGTTCCGACCCGGAAAAGGGAGTAAAACGGCGCGATGTGCGATGAACACAACGGATGCAGACCAGATGATTATTCAGTGTTTTGCTTTCCGCACTATCTTTAAAGGTCAGCAAAACATTGGTGGAGAAAAAAGAGTGTCATGTGATCGCAGTTCGTGTCCACCTGACGTCATTCACCTCCGTCCCTTTTTCAATGCCGTACGACTCGCATTTACTGGGGAATATCCCATTTGACCGCTAACATGACACACGTATCCGAATCATATCAGATTTATTATCGCATATGAGTGAGGCCTGAATCCGATCGGAACTGCGTTTTTTTCCTGCTTACACGTTTACATGTCATATCCCATCTGTGCCCCATGAGAGGGAAAAATGGGAATTGGGTCACTTGAACCATGCAGTGTAAATGGGGTGTTAGATTCCCTCGGGGGAATCACCGCCGCCATTTTGAAGTGTGTTCCACTTCGTGAAGTGGACGAGGGAAGTTTATATGGACAGACCCGAGAGCGAGTCTACCTCATATGTACACTTCAGGCAGCTTCAAATACCATATTTAATTTATCCCACCACAAACAACTCTATGATATTTTGATTATCTTTAAAAAACATTCAAAACCACCCAAACACACCTATATACATAGAGAATGCTGCATTAAACAATTTCGTAAAGAAAAGAAGAAAAAAATTACTCCATAGTGGATTCAAGTGCTCAAGGGCTCAGGATGTTCCAGTTCTGCCCGTAGCAAAGGTCCCGCCAATGGTGGACACTCATGCAATGTCAGCAATGACACACATCTGAGTGACCCAGACGGAGGGAAGTTACCAAAAAAGTTACTAAAAACCAACTGGAACTCAGCACGTATAGAGCTATAAGGCCAAAGAAGAGTCAAAGAATGCGGAGAATGTGCTTACATTATTATTATTTATTATTTATTGATTAATAATCTGGTTATTTAAAGGTAAAAGCTTTTTTTAAAAACAAAAAAAAGAATTATGCTTTCATGTCTTCGGGTCATTTTGACCTGCGAGGGAAGGATTTGTTGCAAAGTGCGAAAGAGGGATGAATGTTGAGCAAGCAATCTCATTGGCTGCGGGATAAGCACAGCCAATCAGCTTGTGCCATGCGGTAATGATGTGATTGCTGGCTCACGGCATGTAAAGGACCGATCAGCCCTAGATATATACACTCACCTAAAGGATTATTAGGAGCACCACTAATACTGTGTTTGACCCCCTTTGGCCTTCAGAACTGCCTTAATTCTACGTGGCATTGATTCAACAAGGAGCTGAAAGCATTCTTTAGAAATGTTGGCCCATATTGATAGGAGAGCATCTTGCAGTTGATGGAGATTTGTGGGATGCACATCCAGGGCACGAAGCTCCCGTTCCACCACATCCCAAAGATGCTCTATTGGGTTGAGATCTGGGGACTGTGGGGGCCATTTTAGTCCAGTGAACTCATTGTCATGTTCAAGAAACCAATTTGAAATGATTGGAGCTTTGTGACATGGGGCATTATCCTGCTGGAAGTAGCCATCAGAGGATGGGCACATGCTGGTCATAAAGGGATGGACATGGTCAGAAACAATGCTCAGGTAGGCCGTGGCATTTAAACCATGCCCAATTGGCACTAAGGGGCCTAAAGTGTGCCGAGAAAGCATCCCCCACACCATTACACCACCACCACCAGCCTGCACAGTGGTAACAAGGCATGATGGATCCATGTTCTCATTCTGTTTACGCCAAATTCTGACTCTACCATCTGAATGTCTCAACAGAAATCCAGACTCATCAGACCAGGCAACATTTTTCCAGTCTTCAACTGTCCAATTTTGGTGAGCTGGTGCAAATTGTAGCCTCTTTTTCCTATTTGTAGTGGAGATGAGTGGTACCCGGTGGGGTCTTCTGCTGTTGTAGCCCATCCGCCTCAAGGTTGTGCGTGTTGTGGCTTCACAAATGCTTTGCTGCATACCTCGGTTGTAACGAGTGGTTATTTCAGTCAAAGTTGCTCTTCTATCAGCTTGAATCAGTCGGCCCATTCTCCTCTGACCTCTAGCATCAACAAGGCATTTTGGCCCACAGGACTGCCGCATACTGGATGTGTTTCCCTTTTCACACCATTCTTTGTAAACCCTAGAAATGGTTGTGCGTGAAAATCCCAGTAACTGAGCAGATTGTGAAATACTCAGACCGGCCCGTCTGGCACCAACAACCATGCCACGCTCAAAATTGCTTAAATCTCCTTTCTTTCCCATTCCGACATTCAGTTTGGAGTTCAGGAGATTGTCTTGACCAGGACCACACCCCTAAATGATGACTAAATGAAACTAAAATACATTATATATTCAAAAGTGATAATCCATATAGTAAAAAAGTCTCATTTATTAACATTAGTTGATGCATTAGAACAATATACTTTTTAAAGCATGTATTAATTTTTGTTAACGTTAGTAAAAATCGAATTGTTCAGTTTGTTCACGTTCATTATTATGTTAACAGATACAGTGTAGAAATATTGAGATTACCATTAACGAAGATTAATAAATGCTGTAGACGTTTTGTTTATTGTGTGTTCATGTAAACTAATGTTAGCATCTTACTGTAAAGTGTTACTCTCATCAGTATATTAGTTAAAGGAATATAAATGCTTAGAGTCGTTTTAGCTGAACGATGTGAATGGACCAGGACTGAAGAGTTTGCGCAGTGATTTCTGGGAATGGTGGTGATGTAAGGTCAGGTGACCCGCGCGGCACACAGTCTCAGCGCGAGCTCTTGGCTGTGAATCTGATGAGCGTTCACATCCCTGTCCCAGCTGATGGAGCGATATCCTGTACTCGCAGAGGAAAGTAAAACCTCAGCTTGATATGAGATCTGTGGGGATGAGGAAACTGCACTGCTGGTCAGTCCAGAGTCCTGTGTGTCTGCTCCTTCGCTGCCTAGCTTCCTCTGCTTCAGTCCACACACACACACACACACACACACACACACACACACACACACACACACACACACACACACACACACACACACACACACACACACACACACACACACACACACTCACAGACACACAAACACACACACACACACACACACAAACACACACGATCTATCACATAATAATGCAACAAAATACACATGATATAACTACACAAATACTGAGCATTTCCAAGAGGGCCATTCTAAATAGAATAAGTTATTATTATCTATTTGCTATAATTAGAGCATTTTTTAGGCTAGCTGGAGCCATTTACCTCCAGTCTTTGTGCTAAGCTAGGCTAGCTGGAGCCATTTACCTCCAGTCTTTGTGCTAAGCTAGGCTAGCTGGAGCCATTTACCTCCCGTCTTCGTGCTAAGCTAGGCTAGCTGGAGCCATTTACCTCCAGTCTTTGTGCTAAGCTAGGCTAGCTGGAGCCATTTACCTCCAGTCTTTGTGCTAAGCTAGGCTAGCAGTGAGTGTGTCAGACAGAGTTATGGCACGGAGATGAGAATGGTGTGTATGGACTCATCTAACTCTGGGGGATACGGGGAATAAGATAAAGTCACAAAAAGTCGGCGTGTTCCTTTAAAACAAACATGCAAAGACGTTCAATCAAACGGCCTTTACACAAATAAAGGTGAAACAACGATGACGGACGATTTTAAAGTTGGAGGAGAACATGAGATGGAGTTTATTGGCTCTGGGTCGGTACTTCCACCTCATCATGTGACCTTTCAGACGTGATGACATCATACGCCGTGAAGAAGAGCAACACCGAAGTCGAGCGTCTGAGGTTAAAGTGTATAAATGTGTGTGTGTGTGTTGTAAATGTGGGATGGTTTGTCTAGATCAGACTCTATTCCTCGTCTGGGATCGGTCAGAGCCTCTGAAACTGCAGTGATCTGGACCTTCAGCCGTTGGTTCCCATTGAAGTCCATTATGAGCAGAACAATCCTGGAGTGATCCGCAAAAAACTGAAGAAAGAAACACATGAACATCTGGGATGAGATGGGGTGAGGAAATCATTAGGATATTGTCATTTGGAAGTGAACTATCCTTTAACTGTAGTAATACCGGTACCGGTAGAAATAAAATGTGCATAAGAAAAAATAAACAATTAATATATATTGTCCAGAGCTCACAGACTGGAATATAGTATTTTTATTTGTATTATGTGTTGCAAAATCTATATCATTTGGCATCAACTATAACAGAAAAAAGATGAAAACCTTCTAAAGCCAAAGCACAAACACACAGAGAGTAAAGGGTGCAGAAGAAGAGCCTGCGTGACATCATAACCCCTCGCCCATCGATTATCAGATCCTCCGAGCGGACGAGCGCAGCCTGAACTCCCCTGCTACTGTCATCAACATCAGAGGCTCTTTAGACCTCCCACATTTAAACCCCTTCACACACACACACACACACAAACACAAACAGAGAGAAAGAGATTGTTTCCAGGAAAAAACAAAGCAACAGTGCCAGAGGGAATGAGTGAGAGCAGAGGCAGAAAGTGTGAGTGTGTGTAAGCGCAGTGAGGAGTCCTGCAGTTCATCTCACACTCGTGTTTACAGCTCGTGATGCGTCACTCCATGAGCCCTGAGAAACAAAGGCTGCTGATTGTTTGGCTGCTGTCCATGCAGGTACGTGTGTGTGTGTGTGTGTGTGTGTGTGTGTGTGTGTGTGTGTGTGTGTGTGTGTGTGTGTGTGTGTGTGTGTGTGTGTGTGTGTGTGTGTGTGAGTTAAAAAGTCAGATTATAATGGCGCTGGCATTCATGAAACAGCGCAGCACACAATTATCCAAGACTGCTGGGGTTTATAATATCTTTTGCAGGCACAAATCAACATGCTCTTGTTTGTCAATGGGAAATAACTAGTTTTGAATGTATGATACACACCTGATACACACCTGATACACACCTACACACCTGATACACACCTGATACACACCTACACACCTGATGCACACCTGATACACACCTACACACCTGATACACACCTACACACCTGATACACACCCGATACACACCTGATACACACCTACACACCTGATACACACCTGATACACACCTACACACCTGATACACACCTGATACACACCTACACACCTGATGCACACCTGATACACACCTGATACACACCTACACACCTGATACACACCTACACACCTTATACACACCTACACACCTGATGCACACCTGATACACACCTGATACACACCTACACACCTGATGCACACCTGATACACACCTGATACACACCTACACACCTGATACACACCTACACACCTTATACACGCCTACACACCTGATACACACCTGATACACACCTACACACCTTATACACACCTACACACCTGATACACACCTGATACACACCTACACACCTTATACACACCTACACACCTGATACACACTATATGTCAAACGCTATATACATGTAATTCATTAATTAAATTTAACCTCCAATATACTTTAGGGAAGGTTTGGGAATGTTTCTCAAGGTCGTCACTTCAACAATAACATCAGTCCTTAACACATAAAGAGCAGGGATTCATTTGGGTTTCAATCATGTTCATTTAATGGAGAATGTATTAATGGCAGGCAGACAAATACATCTGAATTAACTGTGGAGTTATAGATGAATGTTAAATGAGTTCTGTGGTTTATGATGTTTGATGGAGACCACTACCGTCTGCTCCGGCCGCTCAACCTTCACTTCCCTCAGCGCGACAAGGACACGACGCTTCCCTGTGCACTCGTTCATCTGCCTTTTCATTCAGATTTAGATTTTAAATAATAGCCTTTCTGAGTCTCTTGAGTCTGGATGGAGCACTCTTTCTGCTCCAGTGAGCTTTCTCAAGGTGGCTTCATTTGTGAGTGTGTATGGACACACACCTTACAGTCGGGGATTCAGATAACGCAGATGGACATTTCCAGCATTAGCGGCCTGTTACAGTCAAGTCACCTTTATTTATTAGTTGTTTATTATTGGCTGATATAACAGCTCGCTGGAGCTATTACAGTTACAGTATATAATGATATTGGACCTTTATAAATTGTTGGAAAGAATTCACATTATTACCCCCATTGTTTACCCCCAGGGTTTTTTTTCTTATCAGTAAAAAAGAGACTCAAAATAATATTTTGGTCATACAAACAAGTGTTATACATAATTTAAACTTGTTAAGTTTCTACTTTTATCTGTGTACATTGTAATAATATTTCACAATATTACATTTCTTCTGTATTTTTGATCAAATAAATGCGGGCTTTAGCCTGAGACTTCTTTCAAAAACATTAAACATAGTAATGTGTCCAATATTTTGACTGGTTCTGTATATAATTTAAAATATAATAGGCCTATGCCAAATTTTGTTCACATGCTGTGCAATAATACATGCATGAGATCACAAAAATCATGTTTGGACATTATATTAAGGTTAATACAGTAGCTGATATGATCCTGTTATCAGTCTCCTCGCAGGTGTAACTGTGAACTCAAAATGTGCCTTTGTCTCTAACTTTATTTTGTTAACTATATTCTAAATAAACGACAATATATATATTTCTTTTGTCCTGTTCCTTAGCTCCCTCTCACATCCCTGACTCAAAGGCTCATTCATTATGCGGCTCGTTATGCGGTTCTTTTGTTCTCTCAGGTGTAAATCACAGCATTAATCATGATCATTCACATCTCTTCGCATACAGCCTTTGTAAAGGAAAAGTGTCTTACAAAATGTAAATCAATATATTGTTTTATGTGAATGAGTAGGCTCAATGATTCTCACACTCTTTGAAGGAAAAGCTCTAGGCAACAACACCCATTAGTCAAAAGTCTTGTGGACACATATCTATGATCTATATCTACCACGCATAAACGTTATTCCCTCAAAAATACAAGCATGTACATACATGTCGCTCAAATATTATGGTAGCCCAGTTTGTGCTGAATACACAAAAAAAACACTTCTTAAGGGCCCAAAAACTGTGCAGACCCCTAGGGGTTAAGAAGAAAAAATTGAGATAAATCCATTATAAAAAAGTTCCCAAAATGACAAATACTTCAGCCCGATCACCCTCATCTGTTTCCATGTGAGTAAACATGTTATTGTTCTATCTCTCATCACACATATGATTCAGATCATAGACTGGAAAAGATGGACGACACACCAACTCTCTCTTCCATTGTAGAAATCGAAGCTGCCAATGCCCCATGTTAGCTCTGACATCTTGCGCTAATTACGTTGTTCGGAGCCCGAGTCTGTGCAGTAGTGAGCGCAAAGTGAAGCCCCGCCCAGAAGAGGGCGGGGTTTATGAGCTATACTGGGACCAGCCACCTGGGGGCAATCGATATGCTTTGGCTTCAGGACTTGTGCGCCACACCTGATTCTGAACTATTATGGGCCCTATTTTATCGATCTGAGCTCATGGTCTGAATCCACTTCTGCTAGTTTAATGACGAGAGAAACGGTCGGCATCCCCGGCTCAGGGTCTAAAAGGGTCGTGCCTCGTCTCTTAATGAGTCATGGGTGTGTTTTGGGCATAACGAGCAATAAACCAATCAGAGCCTCATCTCCCTTACCCTTTAAAAGCCAGTTGTGCTGCACCATGAGAGGATTCACTGTTGACATAGAGGAATATAGACACCCTCAACCTGATGACCTGATTTAAATGTGTACGTGTGCCACAATTGGTCAAATAATTGGCCAATTTCATTCATCACTCCTGCAAAAAGGTAATTCTGAGACATGCAATGACTATCCATTATGACAAGTAGGCATTTCTATCTTTATGTGCACAATAATAATCTTTTACATCGGTAATCCTTTTATTTTTAATATTTAAACATGTGTGTGTGTGTGTGTGTGCTGCTGCGCATCCCTGTGTGTGTAATAATCAGTGTGTGTGTGCTGCTGCGCATCCCTGTGTGTGTAATAATCAGTGTGTGTGTGTGTGTGTGTGTGTGAGATGCTGCGCGTCCCTGTGTGTGTAATAATCAGTGTGTGTGTGTGTGTGTGTGTGTGTGTGTGTGCTGTGCGTCCCTGTGTGTGTAATAATCAGAGTGTGTGTGTGTGTGTGTGTGTGTGTGCTGTGCGTCCCTGTGTGTGTAATAATCAGAGAGTGTGTGTGTGTGTGTGTGCTGCGCGTCCCTGTGTGTGTAATAATCAGAGTGTGTGTGTGTGTGTGTGCTGCTCCTCCTATAGGCTCATATTACTAACACACAATAGCAGCGCTCCAGCAATGCTCCTGATCACACCTGGTGTTCAGACCAGACGCCCATGGGTGAACAGATGAGCAGTGCGTTTGATATTTAAACACGAGGAGCTGGACCGTGTGTTTACATGGAGAGGGCGGGGTTTATGAGCTATACTGGGACCAGCCACCTGGGGGCGATCAAAATGCTTTGGCTTCACTTTTCAGGATGTGTGCGGCAAACCTTATTCTGAACTATTACGTGTGCTGCGCTCGTCCAATCAGCGACACTGACATTGCAAATATGCAAATAAGAACATTAACCCAGGGTTTAGGAATGTACAGTGTGAAACATCAGTTTAGGAATACCCAGGATTCATTTTTAATCCCGTGTAAATTACACATGAAGTAAGATAACTCAGGAGTCCAGTTGTCCGAGGTTGTGAAAAGCCCTAGTCCAGCCCAATGTATTAATCAATATTCAACATCTGTAGGAAGTGAAATGGACGGCTGAATGTTCGGGATAAGCCAGAGGTCGATGTGTTTCTGCTGAAGAACCAGAGCTAAACAAACAGAGCCAGAGCTTCCGCCACACATTCACTGAGATTCCACATGACAGCTCCGCCTGAAGGGCTACAGTCATTCTCTGTTTTCATCCGCAGAGCGCAAGACAAAGAGCGTGTGTGTGTGTGTTCTACCTGTTCAAGAAGTCAGGCGCCAGGGGCCTACGATTTGTGTGTCCCAGTTCTGTCTTTTTCCCCCTTTCCCCCCAGCTGCTCTGCTTGCTTGAATATGTATTACGGAAGTGAGTTCTCACACCGCGAGCCTGATTCATACACCGCCACTCTCACACTGCGCTGTACTGTACGGATTGTTTGTCTTTCTGTTTGAAAGGCCATTTGCCCAATTGACACAGTAGTACCTGCGGTCCAATTCGCTTTACGCATTACTAGATAAGGAAAATGATCTACAAAAGGTGGAGGAGGAGAAGGAGGAGGAGGAGGAGGAGGTTACTGTTTGTGCGCCAATTCCCATGCTGGAGAAAGTGCAGAATGGAAAAAAGATAAGGAGAAGCATGTGGAGTCAAATGAATAGATCTGTGAATGCGTAATGTGCTGTTCATCTTGTTTGTCTAGCAAAGTACATTGTTCACGCTACGGGTTACGACTTGAAAAGCTTTTCTTGTTTTGCTTTTAAAAGCAAAATATGACCTTTAGAAGACGAAAAAAAAGGAGCACGGCGTATTCTCATATACAAACGGCTGGGAGAATTTTAGTCGGAGATGTAAATGTTAAATGTCACACGAGTTTAGAGATTTGATGCAAAGCATAAATAAAAGTCAGATTAAAGTTTCTGCTTAAAAACATAATCTGTCTGATTGGTTTTATGCGAGCTGGTGGTCGGGGTCAACATGAAATCAGAAGTAGTTATTGTGAAGAAACATGTGGCTTGATTATAGGTATGTATCATCCACAGACATTTTTTTTTACAGATATACACTATATTGCCAAAAGTATTGGGACACGCCTCCAAATCAGGTGTTCACTGTCTTCATGGCCACAGGAGTGTAACTCAAGCTCTAGACCTGCAGACGCTTCTACACACATCAGTGAGAGAATGGACCGCTCTCAGGAGCTCAGAGAACTCAAGCTCTAGACCTGCAGACGCTTCTACACACATCAGTGAGAGAATGGGCCGCTCTCAGGAGCTCAGAGAACTCAAGCTCTAGACCTGCAGACGCTTCTACACACATCAGTGAGAGAATGGGCCGCTCTCAGGAGCTCAGAGAACTCAAGCTCTAGACCTGCAGACGCTTCTACACACATCAGTGAGAGAATGGGCCGCTCTCAGGAGCTCAGAGAACTCAAGCTCTAGACCTGCAGACGCTTCTACACACATCAGTGAGAGAATGGACCGCTCTCAGGAGCTCAGAGAACTCAAGCTCTAGTCCTGCAGACGCTTCTACACACATCAGTGAGAGAATGGACCGCTCTCAGGAGCTCAGAGAACTCAAGCTCTAGTCCTGCAGACGCTTCTACACACATCAGTGAGAGAATGGGCCGCTCTCAGGAGCTCAGAGAACTCAAGCTCTAGTCCTGCAGACGCTTCTACACACATCAGTGAGAGAATGGACCGCTCTCAGGAGCTCAGAGAACTCAAGCTCTAGGCCTGCAGACGCTTCTACACACATCAGTGAGAGAATGGACCGCTCTCAGGAGCTCAGAGAACTCAAGCTCTAGTCCTGCAGATGCTTCTACACACATCAGAGAGAGAATGGGCCGCTCTCAGGAGCTCAGAGAACTCAAGCTCTAGTCCTGCAGACGCTTCTACACACATCAGTGAGAGAATGGGCCGCTCTCAGGAGCTCAGAGAACTCAAGCTCTAGTCCTGCAGACGCTTCTACACACATCAGTGAGAGAATGGGCCGCTCTCAGGAGCTCAGAGAACTCAAGCTCTAGACCTGCAGACGCTTCTACACACATCAGTGAGAGAATGGACCGCTCTCAGGAGCTCAGAGAACTCAAGCTCTAGACCTGCAGACGCTTCTACACACATCAGTGAGAGAATGGACCGCTCTCAGGAGCTCAGAGAACTCAAGCTCTAGACCTGCAGACGCTTCTACACACATCAGTGAGAGAATGGGCCGCTCTCAGGAGCTCAGAGAACTCAAGCTCTAGTCCTGCAGACGCTTCTACACACATCAGTGAGAGAATGGACCGCTCTCAGGAGCTCAGAGAACTCAAGCTCTAGTCCTGCAGACGCTTCTACACACATCAGTGAGAGAATGGACCGCTCTCAGGAGCTCAGAGAACTCAAGCTCTAGTCCTGCAGACGCTTCTACACACATCAGTGAGAGAATGGACCGCTCTCAGGAGCTCAGAGAACTCAAGCTCTAGACCTGCAGACGCTTCTACACACATCAGTGAGAGAATGGACCGCTCTCAGGAGCTCAGAGAACTCAAGCTCTAGTCCTGCAGACGCTTCTACACACATCAGTGAGAGAATGGACCGCTCTCAGGAGCTCAGAGAACTCAAGCTCTAGTCCTGCAGACGCTTCTACACACATCAGTGAGAGAATGGGCCGCTCTCAGGAGCTCAGAGAACTCAAGCTCTAGTCCTGCAGACGCTTCTACACACATCAGTGAGAGAATGGACCGCTCTCAGGAGCTCAGAGAACTCAAGCTCTAGTCCTGCAGACGCTTCTACACACATCAGTGAGAGAATGGGCCGCTCTCAGGAGCTCAGAGAACTCAAGCGTGGGGCCGTGATCGCTGGACACCAGTCCATTCGGGACATTTCCTCACGACTAAATATTCCACGCTCAACTGTTAGTGGGATTAGAACAAAGTGGAAGCCATTGAGAACAACAGCAACTCAGCCACGAAGAGCGGGGTCAGCGCATGCTGAGGGTCACAGAGCGGGGTCAGCGCATGCTGAGGGTCACAGAGTGGGGTCAGCGCATGCTGAGGGTCACAGAGCGGGGTCAGCGCATGCTGAGGGTCACAGAAGTCGCCAACTTTCTGCAGAGTCAAGTGCTCCAGACCTCCAAACTTCTGTGGCCTTCAGATGAGCTCAAGAACAGTGTGTATTAGGGGTGTAACGGTACACACTGCATGAAAAGTGGGATTTTCGTCAGTATGTGGCACTGTAGATTGCCGTGAAACTTCAGGTTTACGACTGTGCACGGCAATTTGCAGGCAACTCCGAAAACTGCCGTAAATTGACGGAAATTGACGTGGGCCTTGCTTGGCAGTTGTCCCCCCATGACCCCCCCTCCCCTTAATTCTAGGGGAGGCTTTATCATGTAAATGAACATGCTGTGAGCTACACAAATGCAAATCAGAGTAGCAGCAGGGGGAGTTTTATCTAGGTTCTGAATTTTTTTAACTAAAACAAGTTTAAAGTTTAAGTTAAAATGTTAACTTAAATTTAAGTTAAATGTACTCGTTTTAGTTCACATTACTAAATTTTTAGGGCAACCAGTTTGCTCCAATTTTTTAAGTAGATTCAACTTGTCCGGGCTCACAGTGTAGATTAATTACTCTGTATGTCATTAGCAATAACCAATGTTATGTAAAAAAATATATATACAGGACAGCAGTTCATGTCTTCAACCTTTAGAGAGGTTATGTGATGCAACAAGACAATGAACCAAAGCACACAAATAAATCAAGTAAAGCATGCAGTTTACAAACCAAAATTAATTTTTCCACCCTGCACTGTGAATGATTTTTTAAATGGCTATTAATCATAAATGTGAAAAGTACAAGTTTGTGTGTTTATAGTTAAGTCAGATTGTGTTTTTTCTGTAATTGTCATTTAAATTGAGCTCACACCACATTTTATGAATTATCAATGCAGATTTTCAAGAGGTGGTTTCCTGGACAGGGTTTAAATTATGCCAAGAGTAGGCCTAATCTAGTAAATCGCGAGTTAAAAAATTGTTGCCTGGAACAAAGATTAAGCACAGATTACTAACACCTGGACTATGAGTCCTGAACTAAAATAAACTGGATTCATTTACAGTTTTATCTAATTGCTTACACACAATTTCTGAAATATGGCTCCATTTCTTGTAACTCTACACACAAAACACACAACATGCAAAACATCAGACATCGCTTGCAAAAGCAACACTTTGTGCAAAACTATTTTAACTCTTCCAAAAATGTTGTTTTTGCATATATCTAACTACACACAAATATGCACAACTGAGGAATTTACAGTTGAACTGAAATCAGTTGAACTGAAATCAACTGAACTGAATCAACACTGAAGTCACTTGAGCTGAATATTGACACTATATTGGCTTGTTAGAGCCGGTTTACAGCAGAATTTGTTTTGAACTTGTTACTGAAGCTGCTACGAAACAATATATTTTGTTGTATGCATATTCTTTCTTTCTCAAACCTTAGTTTTGATTTCTAAGTGATCAATTTATGTATAAGTGTTTTCACACATGATCATTGGCTGTATGGGTCCTCAGTAAATTAATGTGGCATTTAAATGGCAAAAGTTATTCTTGTCTCTATAACTTATGGCTTCCTAAAGACACGTTATGGGTAAATAAAATATTAATAATATAAATAAAAAGTATATCAAAACATATCTTAAATATAATGAAGTCATTTTATTATAGCACTCATCAGATGTTCCTGGAAACAAAACAGAGACAGAACAGTATAAACAAACTAAACACCAAATTACAAAAACATTATTATGTGAAAGTGAATAAAGTTGTGTGTGTGTGTTTTCAGTTATAAATATGTGCTGTGTAAATTAGCCTATATATACTTTTAGAAATTATATATAGCTAAATTATAATAATTGTATAATATTAAGCATTTACTTAATATACATTGTAACATCAGGCTACTTTACTCTAGCACAGTAGTCAGTTAAGCAATTAATTAATATCTTATATTAATATGTATGTAGCCTAGGCTACATCTAAAGGTAAGTCTGCTTTAAAAAAATATATATATATTACACTTCGACATGTACAGAATGTGCGCGTTAAGAAACACGTTCAAATGTGTCTTCTTAACATGTTAAAACTGTGCGTCGACTGTGTGTGTATGCCTGTTACATGACCAGAATGTGCGTGTCTACACATACAAAAGAAACACGTAAAAAATTGCTGCGTTGACGCGGACAAACAGTGCGTGTTGAAACAGTCATAAGTCACGCGTTTCGTATAAAGAGATTTGGCCCCGGGCGCGTTCCATAGTAGAGCCCTAGTCCAATGACATGTGAGGTCGAGGTCATGGCCATGACGCGTAGAAGACGAGAAGACCTTTTTTTTTTTTTGCTGCTTTCCTTTTTCGTGATCAACAATGACAGGACGCCGTCTTCAACTCCTGGACGCGACCAACTTTTTCGACTCATTTTCAGGAGGCTGTCTTCGTCTTCACAGCTCTGCAGGCGCTATGAACCAGAGCATGGGTAATGTAACGTTACGATTTAAAGAATATGCTTTTATTCAGCTGTATAAGGAAATGGGTGCGTTAATAGATCCGAGCTTAAAACTGCACATTTTGTTTACACAGACTATCCTCGCCTCATAACGAAGCCGTGAGCTCTTATCTGCTTGGAGTGATTTCCAAGAGTCCAGATTTAACCGCTGATCACGACGAAATTGTGTGTAAGTAACTTCTAATGTGTTTCTCATTCCTAGTTTAATCTTACCGTGACTGTTTTTATTAATACCAGTCTCATGTAATTGTTTTCCAGCTGCCTGTAAGACGTATTATGAATCGACACGCCGCAGCTTCAGATACAAACACTGAACTTACATAGCAGGCGGAAACTGCGAAGTTTAGCTCGAAGTTTAGAGTCGATCAAGAAGAAAAAGGGTAAGATTTATTATATTAGATCCGTTTTTTGTCAATGTGAGTATTTTTCAGGTTGCTTATTGTCTTTATGGATTGTATTACAGTTGCTGGAAGCGAGAGTGTGCTGGATGAGGTGGACATGTGGACATGTGGAAGTCCGCGACCATTGAACTCATGTTTGACGAGGAAGACGCATTGTTGACGGGGTGTCTGGATGGATTGTGCGGCCACCGCTCTCGCAGCCTGGAGCACGCCGAACTTTACATTACATTACTGCTGCACTGTACATAGTTGTGTGTTTAACAATAAAGCTCTTTCTTTGAATAAACAGCTGTGTTTTATAAATGAAGCCCTTTCTTTGAACGAACAGCTGTATGCTTATAAATGCCCTTTCTTTGAATAAACGGCACGGTCCGTATAATTTTCCCATATATTCCTTGATGGTATGAATACTTCATAGCACAATAACATTAATATAAAACAAATTATTACAACATAAATTATATATTTATTTATATTATTGGGGTTTACATTTATAATGAGCCATGGGGACCAATAATGATTGGTTTGCAGTGATCTGCCAACCAATCACGAGGGATTTTTCTTTTTTAAATGTAGTGGCTTCAGCCAATAGTGAGTGAGTAAATTCAAGTCTGGCCGTTGACTCTCTGGTTTCGCTGCTATTCATATGCAAATTAGAGGCGTCGCACCTCCGCGCGGTCTCAGCGGGGGGCTCTCCACCTACGTCATGGTTCGTTTACGACAATTTGTGGCACAGACGAACGCGACGTTCGCTGCCTGTAAATTGTCGAAAACTGCCGAAAATTAGGGAGATTTCCGGGAGTATACAGGCGTTTACGGGGTCGAAAATCTCACTTTTCATGCAGTGACATGTATTCGTATTGAACCGTTTCGGTACAGGGCTCTCGGTTCGGTTCGCGTGTGTACCGAACGGTTCCTAATGCAATCTTTAACAGTTAACAGTCGGCTTGTCTTAAGCGTGGAACACACTTCAATCCTAGTTCCCACTCGAACATATGAAGTATTCAGTATTTCATCACGAAATTCAAACGATAAATGCCGTTTTGACGCTCTTTAATGTGACGACTGATCACTGTAGCCTATAGGCGCGTCAATTCAAGCGGCCGCGGCGCGAGTGAACGCGATCATCTCTTCCAGAAGAATCAACATGAATTCATATCTTAAGGTATGTTGAGGATAACACTTACTGAAACGTATCATGTCGTGTAATCGCTCAATCAGTGTTTCAATCGCGGAAAGACGTCAAACAGCTTGAGAACAATGTCACGCAGCATCATTTACCTCAGTCCACAGCTGTTAATTCACTAGAGAAATGTATATATATATATATATATTAAAGGATTAGTTCACTTTTAAATAAACTTTTGCTGATAACTTACTCACCCCCATGCCATCCAAGATGTCCATGTCTTTCTTTCTGCAGTTGAAAAGAAATGAAGGTTTTTGATGAAAACATTCCAGGATATTTCTCCATATAATGGACTTCAATGGGCTCCAAACGGTTCAAGGTCCAAATGACTGTTTCAGTGCAGCTTCAAAGGGCTTTAAACGATACCAGACGATGAATAAGGGTCTTATCTAGCCAAACCATCAGTTTCTGAGAGAAACCCAGCAGTATTTATGCTATTATTTTACCTCTTATCAGACGAACGTGATCATCTCTGTGCTCCTCCATAACTTCCACTAAGTGAGGTCAAATATGAGCCTGGTCATAGATGTATAGATCGTAGATGCCTCATTCTACTGATCCGTGCAGGTGCTAATGAGGCATCTACATATACATCTATGACCACGCTCATATTTGACCTCACTTAGCGGAAGTAATGGCGGAGCTCAGAGATGGCATGGGGGTGAGTAAATTATCAGCAAAAGTTTATTTAAAAGTGAACTACTCCTTTAATTCTACTTAACCTGTTAGTGATGTCTTGATTATTTAATGCTATGTTTAGATAAATCTGTCATGAAAATGACAGTCACTAAGATTATATTTCAACAACGAATTGGAGAAAAAACATAATTTTATAATTAGATTTAGGAGTTAATGCAAAAACTGCCTTTTGTGAAGTTTACATGTTTGCACACGATGTGTTATTTGAGTGTTAATTATTATATCCAAACATGAATATCAGCTGAATCTAGGCTCATAGTTTGGGCTCTGTTGTTAACCTTTAATATTATAGTAATAATGTGCAAGTAAAGGCTCCCTATATAGTTTACAGCATTATCTTAAAGAAACTTTTAGTTATAATTTAATTCATTTAAGGACAGACACACTTTTTCCATTAAACCACTGTTTAATAAAAAATAAATAAAAAGCCATTTTTTAAAACAGCTGTACCGAACCCGTACCGAACCGTCAGTTTTGTGTACCATTACACCCCTAGTGTGTAGAGCTTCATGGAATGGGTTTCCATGGCCGAGCAGCTCATACAAGCCTTACATCACCAAGTGCAATGCAAAGCGTGGGATGCAGTGGGGTAAAGCGCGCCGCCACTGGACTAGAACAGTGGAGACGTGTTCTCTGAGTGACCAATCACGCTTCTCTGTCTGACAATCCCATGGACGAGTCTGGGTTTGGCGGTTGCCAGGAGAACAGGACTTGCCTGACTGCATTGTGCCAAGTGTAAAGTTTGGTGGAGGGGGGATTGTGGGGTGGGGTTGTTTTTCAGGGGTAAGTTCCAGTGAAAGGAACTCTTAATGCTTCACCAAGACATTTTAGACAATTTCTTTTTGAAATTTGTGCTTACACTGCAGTTCAAAACTTGATCAAAAGTGCCAGTAAAAACATTTATAATGTGACTAAAGATTCTCTAATCTCTAATAAATGCTGTTCTTCTGAACTTTATATTCATCAAAGAATCCTGAGAAATCAAATGTATGACGGTTTCCACAGAGATATGAACTGATAATAATCATAACTGTGTGTTGAGCATCAGATCCTCATATGAGAATGATCAGTGAAGGGTCATGTGACACTGAAGACTGGAGGAATGATGCTGAAGATCACAGGAATAAATGACACTTTACTGTATATTCACATAGAGAACAGCTGATCTACACTGGAGGAATATTACACTGTTTACTGGATTTTAATTTCAAATAAAGCAGAAGACTCTTTCCGAATGGTAGTGTATTTATTTTACATATTAAAAAATATTTATATTCACTAACTTTCCATTTCCTATGACTCTTCAGACACAGACCTGTTTCATTTGTGCTTTATGGATTGTATCCTCAAATATAATATAATCATTTGCTGTGCTGTTATTTACTGAGCTTTGAAAAAGTGGAAAGAGGCTGCCAAACAAGTCACACATCTACACTTTCCAAGACTTTTGTTACACCTGTGCAATAGAAAAGTTGGTTTGACAGGTTTCAGAAGTTTACAATCCAAGAAACTGACTTCACAATAACTGTAACTGACAAGCTACAGAAGTCCGGATTGCACTTCAGGTGTGCCCTTCCTGAAGAGAACTGTCAGATTATGAAAAACCTGAAACGCATAGCCTGGTTTACACTGATTGGCACTGCAATGTTCTCTTCAGTCGGCGTCTCAATGGATTCATCCCCTTAAAATGAAGAGCAGTCAGAGAGAAAACCGCTCCGGCATGGGACGAGAATCTAATAAAAGAAAGGTCAAAAATGAAAACGGCTTTTGCAAATACAACTGGACATTGACAGGTGTGGTATTTACTCTCCGGGATCCCCCTGTGAGCAGAGGTGGAGAAACGGAGCGGCCGGGATATATGAGCACACACAGTATTTGCATGCTGAGCCGAAGGAGAAGAGCGTCCCTCTGATAATGACTTCACACCAGAAATATTACCTGCGAGACAGCATGCCATGGGATCCGACATTGACTCGACCCTTAGAGAGAAAAGAATTCAAAATTCATTTGCATTGCAGATGTTGCAACTTGTGCCTGTTTGGGAAATTGGGACTATTTCTCACCGCAGAACACGAGCAAATGTTAAAAGGCTAATGCTTTTCATAACCAGACTTTTATCCAAGGTGATGTACAGCATATTTATACACAGTACTGATCAAAAGTTTGGGTCTGCGAGATGTTTCTGAAAGAGTCTCTGTATCGGATCATAACTCCAGTACACTCAAAAAAACAACTTGTTGAATTTACTTAAAAAAGCAATTTTTACAAATAACAATTGAGCAAAGAAAGGCAAAAGTAAAGCTGACAACATTTCTTTAACCCTCTATGGTACGCATTATGATTTCAGTGAGTAAAACATTATTTTCCTGCTTAAAATTGGACACTATTGTCACAAAGAGTCTCGGAGTCAAATGCAAGTTCAATGTTTATTTAGAAGTACACTGAGAAGTCTAGGCAAGGCACATATCACACTTCAGAATAGAGTCCACACGCGGCGTCCCACGACGTAATCCACTCTGGTGGGTAACCGGAGAGAAATCCTCACTTTGAATGACTGACGAAATACTCCGTGCACTGGACAGAAGACGATGCAGCGTCCGGAAGAAAAGGCAGTTCGTGGAACCTGGATGAGACTGGACCGCCTAAAAACGAAGCGCACCAGTCACACCGGAAAGGCAGAGCAGAGTTCTCTCGAGGACAGTTCTCGTACATCCACAGACGTGTGAATTCCGGGCATAGACAAGCCTCCAGACGCCTGCGACCGAACCTGAGAATCGCTAAAGAGAGAACAAAACAAGAACCTCCGACTGGACCGACAGAGTGACTGAGACCAACCAAGGCAATGAGCACGCGACGAGAGACAGGACACTGTGCTATAAAAAGGGAAATAACTGATGAGACACGACAGGTGAACAATTAGTGAAACGAGTGGGAGGGACCAGTGAACCCGTGAGGAACCACCACCAACAGGTAAGAAATACATAAACACAAACACGATCACCCAGGAATCCTGACAGTATCCCCTCCCCCATGACCGGCACCGGACGGGCATGTAGGAGACTCACCCTGTCGCCGACGGAGATCCTCGATCAGACCAGGGTCCAGTATATCCCGGGCCGGAACCCAGCACCTCTCCTCCGGACCGTAACCCTCCCAGTCCACTAAATACTGAAAACCTCTGCCCCTGCGACGAGAATCTAGTAATCTCCTAACAGTATAGGCAGGAGCACCATCCACTAGACGAGGGGCGGGGGGTTTAGGGGCAGAGACAGGGGGATTATTCCTGGCAAAAATCACAGGTTTAACCCTGGATACATGAAAAACTGGGTGAACCCGACCAAGAATAGGAGGTAACTTAAGCTTGACCGCTACCGGACTAATGACCTTAGATATACTGTATGGCCCAATGAAACGAGGAGCCAGCTTACGAGAAGGCTCACGGAGAGGCAGATCCTTGGTGGAAAGCCATACCTTTTGTCCACACACATAACGGGGTGGAGGTCGCCGGTGACGGTCAGCCGCAGCTTTGGTTCGTCTGGAATTTTGTAACAAGAGTGATTTAGCTTTCCTCCAAGTGCGTCTGCACCTGCGCACGAAAGCTAAAGCAGACGGAACCACTGCGTCGGGCTCCTGTGATGGGAAAAGGGGAGGTTGATATCCGACAGATAATTTGAACGGAGACAAATTAGTGGATGCGACGGGAAGAGAATTATGTGAGTACTCAACCCAAGGAAGCTGTTGGCACCAAGAATTCGGATATTTAGACGACAGACAGCGAAGCGTTCGACCGAGATCCTGATTAGCCCGTTCGCATTGCCCATTGGTCTGCGGATGATAACCAGAAGACAGGCTGGCAGTAGCACCGATCTGTCTACAAAACTCCTGCCAAAAACGAGAGATGAACTGAGGACCCCTATCTGAAACTACATCAGTCGGAATACCGTGTAACCGAAAGACGTGATCAATCAAAACCTGAGCCATCTCCTTGGCAGAAGGAAGTTTAGGTAGGGGTATAAAATGAACCGCTTTAGAAAAACGATCCACCACAGTCAATACAACAGTGTTACCATTAGATGCTGGTAAGCCGTTGACAAAATCAAGGGCTATATGAGACCAGGGGCGGGAGGGCACGGGCAAAGATTTAAGCAGACCAGCGGGAGGTTGATTAGAGGCCTTATTACAAGCACAGACTGAACAGGCTAATACAAACTGTCTGACGTCCGAAGTCATAGAAGACCACCAAAAACGTTGACGGATGGCAGCCAACGTTCTCCGAATTCCTGGATGGCCGACAAACTTGGATTCGTGACCCCACCAGATGACATCGGAACGTAAACGCTCAGGAACCCATAGACGACCCGCCGGACACCCCTCCGGAACTTCCCCCTCTCGACCGGCCTCTCTCACCCGCTGTTCGATTCCCCACACGAGGGCACCGACCACCCTCCCCTCCGGGAGAATGGTTTCGGTCCGCTCCGACCCGGAACCCTCGAACAGGCGGGAGAGAGCGTCAGGTTTAGTGTTCTTGGACCCCGGCCGGTACGAGAGGGTGAAGTTAAAACGCTCAAAGAAAAGTGCCCAGCGAGCCTGTCTAGATGTTAATCTTCTGGCTGAACGGATATATTCCAAATTCTTATGATCCGTCCAGACCAGAAAGGGTTCCGAGGTTCCCTCCAACCAGTGACGCCACTCACCCAGAGCAAGTCTAACCGCCAGCAGCTCCCGATTACCTATGTCGTAATTTCGCTCCGCTGGGTTTAACCGATGAGAGAAAAAAGCGCACGGATGCGCACGGGAATAGAAAGAACAGGTGCAGAGATGAAACGGGACTTTAATTCATCAAAGGCCTCCTGAGCTTCAGTATTCCAATGGAAACACACTTTAGAGGAAGTAAGAGCGGTGAGAGGTTTAGCGATCTGACCAAAGTTTCTGATGAAACGCCGATAAAAGTTGGCGAAACCCAGAAATCGCTGAAGCTCTTTACGAGTGTCGGGCACTGGCCATTCGGCGACCGCTTTAACTTTAGCGGGATCGGGACGAATCTCTCCCTCGGCTATGACGAAACCCAGAAACGAAACCGACTCCTTGTGGAACTCGCACTTCTCCGCCTTAACAAAGAGCTGATTCTCTAACAACCGTTGTAAAACCTGGCGAACATGCTGGGTGTGTATCTGCATTGAGGGAGAAAAGATGAGAATGTCATCGAGATACACGAAGACAAATTTGTTAATCATGTCACCCAGCACTTCATTGACCATGGTTTGGAAGACAGCCGGTGCGTTACAAAGGCCGAACGGAAGAACGCAGTATTCCCAGTGCCCTGATGGTGTATTAAAAGCTGTCTTCCACTCATCGCCCTCTTTGATACGTACCAAGTGATAAGCGTTGCGCAGATCTAACTTGGTAAACACGTGTGCTCCCTGTAATAACTCGAACGCTGACGACATTAAAGGCAAGGGGTACTTATTCTTAACAGTAATGTCATTCAGCCCTCTATAATCAATGCACGGACGAAGAGACCCGTCCTTCTTTTTGACAAAGAAAAATCCAGCGCCAGCTGGAGACGAGGAGCGGTGAATGAGACCGGCATTAAGAGATTCATTAATGTACTTATCCATAGCCTCTCTCTCTGGTTTAGATAGGGAAAATATGCGACCCTTAGGCGGAGAAGTGTCTGAGAGAAGTTTGATCTCGCAATCATACGACCGGTGAGGAGGCAGGGAAGCCGCCCGGGCCCTACTGAACACCCGATACAGATCAGAGTACTCCACCGGAACTCCCGAGAGATCAACATCAGGAACCTGAAAAGTAGAACATACAACAGGAGAAGAAGCAGGACCGAGACATGAAACATGACACGAAGACTTCCAAGATAACACAACACCGTTCTGCCAATCAACGTGAGGATTATGTTTGGTCAGCCAGTCATGCCCTAAGATGACCGGCGATTGAGACTGTTCTAATAACAAAAATTCGATCTCCTCACGATGATTGCCAGAAACGAACAAACTCACAGGGGATGTGCGATGGGTGATAACAGCCATGTGCTGTCCCTTTAAAGTCCAGGCGGAGAGAGATGAAGAGAGAGGAATAAAAGGAATAGCCCACGATTCGGCCAAACCGGCATCCAGAAAACTTGCCTCCGCACCAGAATCCAGCAACGCCTGTGACTGAAAAGACTGTTTATAATTAATGGTTACAGGAAGTGTGGTGCAACCTACGGGAGACTTTAGTGACGACACGCCCACCGAAACTCCCGAAGTCATCGGCGGGCAGTACCCTTTTACCGGACACGCAGCGGCGATATGCCCCGCCTTACCGCAATACAAACATAACCCACGGGACAGACGACGATGTCTTTCAGTGGCGGTAAGACGGAGCTTGCCCAGTTGCATAGGTTCCTCTGTCTGGAGAGAAGGTGCGGTGAATTCGTCCGGCTCAGAGATGGCGAGATGACGAAACGACCGGCGGATGTCTCGTTGACGGTGGCGAGTCTCGACTCTCAACGCCAGGTCGATCGCCTTCTCTAGAGAGGTTGGAGGATCCCGTGCAGCAATCTCGTCCTGAATGGCAGGATTAAGACCCTCGAGGAATTGAGCCCGTAGTGCAGCGTCATTCCAGCCGCTGGTGACGGCTAGTGTCTTAAACGCGATAGCATAATCCGTGACGGAAGAGGTTCGTTGCAGTAGCCTTACCAGCTCGGCGGCTGCCATATCCCCACGAAGCGACCGATCAAATAAATTCAGCATCTCCGTCTCGAGAGCCTCAAATGAAGTCGTGCACGGAGCCTTGGCCTCCCATACAGCCATTCCCCACTGCCTCGCCCTTCCGGTGAGAAGTGTCAATACATATGCCACCTTTGACGTTGAAGCAGCAAAAAGTCGTGGCTGAAGGGCGAAGACAAGGGAACACTGCTGCAGGAAGGCTCGGCAGGTGTTGGGGTTGCCGTCGAAGCATGGAAATGTCGCCGCGTGTGGCTCACGGTCTGCAGGTGCATTCTCAACAGGTGCAGAAAGGAAACGCCCACCGTCCGGGGAACTAAGCTGGTCCACCCGGGTACTGAGCTCCGTAAATTGTTCTGACAGGGCAAGGAAATCTTTGGCAGCTACACTCAACAGAGATGAATGCTGTTCAATGACCGCTGTCTGTTGATGAAGTGCGGCATACACCGAATCCGAACTCTCCGAACTCGCTGACTCCATCAGTGGCGTGCTCATTCTGTCACAAAGAGTCTCGGAGTCAAATGCAAGTTCAATGTTTATTTAGAAGTACACTGAGAAGTCTAGGCAAGGCACATATCACACTTCAGAATAGAGTCCACACGCGGCGTCCCACGACGTAATCCACTCTGGTGGGTAACCGGAGAGAAATCCTCACTTTGAATGACTGACGAAATACTCCGTGCACTGGACAGAAGACGATGCAGCGTCCGGAAGAAAAGGCAGTTCGTGGAACCTGGATGAGACTGGATCTTGCCTAAAAACGAAGCGCACCAGTCACACCGGAAAGGCAGAGCAGAGTTCTCTCGAGGACAGTTCTCGTACATCCACAGACGTGTGAATTCCGGGCATAGACAAGCCTCCAGACGCCTGCGACCGAACCTGAGAATCGCTAAAGAGAGAACAAAACAAGAACCTCCGACTGGACCGACAGAGTGACTGAGACCAACCAAGGCAATGAGCACGCGACGAGAGACAGGACACTGTGCTATAAAAAGGGAAATAACTGATGAGACACGACAGGTGAACAATTAGTGAAACGAGTGGGAGGGACCAGTGAACCCGTGAGGAACCACCACCAACAAGTAAGAAATACATAAACACAAACACGATCACCCAGGAATCCTGACAACTATAACAATAGTCAACTTTATTTATATAGCGCTTTTAACAATGTAGATTGTTTCAAAGCAGCTTTACAGTGTTAAACAGCAAAATAATGCAGCCTAATTTTATTCAGCTGTATAGCCATTTGATGTCATCAGTTCATTTCAATTTCCATACAGTGACAGTGTGGGCTTTAGATCAATAATTAGATCAGTAATTTAGTTTACATGGTTAAATTAGTTTATTAATTAGATTTATTTCGATGTTTAGTTGAAAAATATAGTGTCCCCAACTGAGCACGCCAAGCCAGAGGCAACAGTGGCAAGGAAACCAAAACCCCATTAGGTGACCTAATGGAGAAAAATAAACCTTGGGAGAAACCAGGCTCAGTCGGGGTGCCAGTTCTCCTCTGGCCAATTTACAAACAACGTATTATTATTATTATTCTGGCTGCTTTACAGGTCAGAGGTCATAATAGATCGGAATATTCAAAGGACCGGAGGCAACACGCTGGAGAAGGGTTTATTGCGGATGACATATCGATTTAAGTATTATTTAATGTTAATATTCGAACAATCGGAGTCATCACACTGGTGACGGGTTTATTTAGATGCCGTGTCGATGAGGCAGTTGCAGGGGGAGGATAATTGACACGGTCTCTGCAGACACTTCGGGGTCCTGTGTTGGTCTTCTCTGGTCCACCATCTGATTAGGATACGGCCCAGATCTGGCTGACTGCAGTAACCTCGGGATAAAACAGAGAGAATATCATTAGCGTAGATGCCATTCTTCTGATGATGTAACGAGTACATCAGGTGTTATGGGAAGTGTTCCCGGTTCCGGCTGACCTAGTTAATGCAGCCTAACAATCAATTCATTGATAAAGTGTTTTATGTGTATGCCACAGTAAAGAGATGTGTTTTTAGTCTAGATTTAAACTGACAGAGTGTGTCTGCTTCCCGAACAGTGCTAGGAAGACTGTTCCAGAGTTTAGGAGCTAAATAGGAAAAGGATCGACCGCCTGCAGTTGATTTGGATATTCTCGGTATTAACAACTGGCCAGAATTTAGAGATCGCAGTAGACGTGATGGAGTATAATATGTTAAGAGCTCGCTCAAGTATTGGGGAGCTAAACCATTTAGTGCTTTGTAAGTAATAAGCAAGATTTTAAAATGTATGCGATGTTTAATAGGTAGCCAGTGCAATGTTGACAGAACTGGGCTAATATGGTCATACTTCCTGGTTCTAGTAAGTACTCGAGCTGCTGCGTTTTGGACCAGCTGGAGTTTATTTATTAAGCGAGCAGGTCAACCACCCAATAGAGCATTACAATAATCTAGCCTTGAGGTCATGAACGCATGAACTAACTGTTCAGCATTTTGCATTGAGAGCATGTGCCGTAATTTTGATATATTTTTAAGATGGTAGAAAGCAGTTTTACAGATGCTAGAAACGTGGCTTTCAAACGAAAGATTGGTATCAAAGAGCACACCCAGGTTCCTCACTGACGACGAAGACTTGACAGAGCAGCCATCAAGTGTTAGACAGTATTCTAGGTTACTACTTGTGGAGCTTTTTTGTCCAATAATTAAAAATTCAGTTTTTTCTGAATTGAGTTGCAGGAAATTACCAGTCATCCAATGTTTTATGGCGGCTATGCATTCCGTTAATCTTGTGAATTGGTAAATTTCTTCAGGGCGTGAAGAAATATAGAGCTGAGTATCGTCAGCATAACAATGAAAACTAATGCCATGCTTCCTAATAATATCTCCCAGTGGTAGCATGTACAGGGTGAAGAGTAGCGGTCCTAGCACTGAGCCTTGTGGTACTCCATACTGAACTTGCGATCGGTGTGACATCTCTTCATTTACTGCTACAAACTGATAACGGTCGCATAGGTATGATTTAAACCATGATAAAGCAATTCCACTAATACCTACATAATTTTCGAGTCTATTCAAAAGAATGTTGTGGTCGATGGTATCAAATGCAGCGCTAAGATCGAGTAACACTAATAGAGAGATACAGCCACGATCGGATGATAAGAGTAAATCATTTGTAACTCTGATGAGAGCAGTCTCAGTACTATGATACGGTCTAAATCCTGACTGGAAATCCTCACAGATACCATTTCTTTCTAAAAAGGAACATAATTGTGAAGACACTGCCTTTTCAAGTATTTTTGACAGAAAGGGTAGATTTGAGATTGGTCTATAATTGACTAATTCTGTAGGATCAAGTTGCGGTTTTTTAATAAGTGGTTTAATAATAGCCAACTTAAAAGTTTTCGGTACATATCCTAATGACAAAGATGAATTAATGATATTAAGAAGAGGATCTATGACCTCTGGTAGCATCTCTTTTAATAGCCTAGTCGGTACAGGGTCAAGCATACATGTTGTTGATTTTGATGATTTAACGAGTTTAGCCAATTCTTCTTCTCCTATAGCAGTGAATGATTGTAATTTTTCCTCAGTGACACTACAATGCTCTGTCTGATGTGATACTGTAGTAGACGGCTGCATGGTTAAAATTTTCTTCCTAATATTATCAATTTTACATGTGAAGAAGTTCATAAAGTCATTACTGCTGTGCTGTTTACAATCATCAGAAGTTGAAGCTTTATTTTTGGTTAATTTAGCCACTGTATCGAATAAATACCTTGGGTTGTGTTTGTTTTCTTCCAAGAGAGTTGAGAAATAAGCGGATCTAGCAGTTTTTACGGCCTTTCTGTATGCGATCATGTGCTCTTTCCACGAATTACGAAAGACCTCTAGTTTTGTTTTCTTCCAGCTGCGCTCCATTTTTCTGGCTGCTGTTTTAAGGGCCCGGGTGTGCTCGTTGTACCACGGCGTTGGACTATTTTCTTTAATCTTCTTTAAGCGCAGAGGAGCAACTGTGTCTAAAGTACTGGAAAAGAGAGAGTCAATAGTTTCTGTTGCAACATCGAGTTCTTCTATGCTATCTGGGTTGCTGAGGAGATGATACTGATGAGGAAGAGTATTTAAAAAGCAATCTTTAGTAGCGGCAGTGATTGTCCTGCCATTTTTGAAACGAGGGGGCGGCTTTGCAACTTTAGCTAAATTAAGTATACAAGATACTAAGTAATGATCTGAGATGTCATCGCTCTGCTGCAGAATTTCAACGGTATCAACATTTATTCCATGTGACAATATTAGGTCTAAAGTATGATTATGGCGATGAGTGGGTCCTGACACGTGTTGCCTAACTCCAATAGAGTTTAGTGTATCTTTAAATGCTAATCCTAATACGTCTTTTTCGTTGTCTACATGGATATTAAAATCACCAACAATTAGTACTTTATCTACGGCCAGTACTAATTCTGATAGAAAGTCAGCAAATTCTTTGATAAAGTCTGTATTATGCCCTGGTGGCCTGTATACAGTAGCTAACACCAATGTTGAACGGGTTTTGTCATGTACACTACATAGCGTTACATAAAGCACCAAAACTTCGAAGGAATTATATTTGAAACTAGACTTCTGAGTAATACTGAAGATATTATTATAAATTACAGCAACCCCTCCCCGTTTACCTTTCAGACGCGGCTCATGTTTATAACAATAATCTTGGGGGGTGGACTCATTTAAGGTAATGTAGTCGTCAGGTTTTAGCCAGGTTTCTGTCAAACACAGCACATCAAGATTATTATCTTTAATAATAGCATTAACAATAAGCGCTTTTGGGGAAAGGGATCTAATATTCAGCAACCCAAGCTTTATCAACTGTTCATCTGTATTATTTCTTTTGTTTATTTGTTGGACATCAATTAAATTTTTACTGTTGAATGGTTTTGATGTTTTTTTGTATTTACTAATTCGGGGAACAGACACAGTCTCTATATGATAATATCTCGGTGAAAGAGTCTCTATGTGCTGGGATTTATCTGACTCCGGTGACGTGAGACAGCTAGCAGACGGTCGGTTTAGCCAGTTTGTCTGCTTCCTGACCTGGGCCCTAGTGAGTCAAGGTTTAGCTCTAAGACTATGTGCCAAATTACTAGAGAGAAGAGCGGCACCACCCCAGGAGGGATGGATGCCATCCTTCTTCAACAGGTCAGGTCTGCCCCAAAAACTTTTCCAATTGTCTATGAACCCTATGTTATTTTGCAGACACCACTTAGACAACCAGCCATTGAGTGATGATAGCCTGCTAACTATCTCATCACTCCTTCTAACGGGGAGCGGACCAGAACAATAAACAGCCTCTGACATCGTACTAGCGAGTTCACACACCTCTTTAATGTTAATTTTGGTGATCTCCGACTGGCGAAGTCGAACATCATTAGTGCCGACGTGAATAATAATCTTAGAGAATTTACGATTAGCTTTAGCCAGCACTTTTAAATTTGCTTTGATGTCAGGCGCTCTGGCTCCCGGTAAACAAGTGACTATGGTGGCTGGTATCTTCACATTCCGTGTAATAGAATCGCCAATGACTAGGGCACTTTCAACAGGATACTCAGTGGGTGCTTCACTGAGAGGGGAGAACCTGTTTGATGTTCTAACCGGAACGGAAAAGCGTTTTTTTGGTCTGCGACTATGCTGCCTCACTGTCACCCAGTTGCCCTGCTGCGAGGGCCCTGCAGCCGGAACCGAAGAATGTACAGAGTTCACTAAGCTATTCACATCCAAATCAGTGTCTAAAGCTGTTACATCCTCACTACTCTCAGATAAAGTATGGATGCGTGTTTCTAATTCTGAAATCTTCTCCGTCAGCCTAACTATCTCCTTACATTTATCACATGTGAAGCCCTGTTCGCCAGCGGAGAAGCCTATACTAAACATGCAGCATGAAGTGCAAGTGATAATGACAGGAGAAGACATGACTTACCGTATTTGTTGATTAATCCAATTTACCACTTACCACAATCGTATGCTGGACACTATTTACTAATCCAACTAATGAACTCAGAGAGCAGGAGACCCGGGTGCAGAGATGACAAGCTAACAGGCTAGCGAAATGCTAACGTGTGATGGTGATTTAGATTTAAAAGCTAGCGATGTCAAATTTAACGTGATAGGCAATTTTTAAACAATTTATGGTGATGAGTAAGTTATATTTAGCAGTAGAATAAAGAGGAAATATCAAGATAAAGATTCAAACGTGAGCAAGGCTGTACAGAGCTACAAACAGGCACACAGGAGGCACACAGGAGGCACACAGGAGACAGGAGCAATCGATCAGGCACAATAGCAATAAACATTTTCATAATTTTTGTATTTTTTTTTTTTTTTTTAAGTTTGTTTAAACCACAACGGACACATTGAAAAATTTGACATTTGCATGTAGAAAAAAAGGAACAAACATACATTTCTTTAACCAGACACCTGAACAAACACATTTATCCAGTTTTTCATGCATTAAAAATTCTATATTTAATAAAAAGTAACATTTCAAATTCAGCTGTTGCTCTCAGGCAACATTGTACCATCGTGGAACACAAGTATTACCAAACCATCATATCAAGTTATCAAATCAAGTTATCATCTCCATCTTCATCCTCATATCCATCTTCAATCTCACCCTCTCCCAGCCGGATTGTCACTATGACCTTCCTCATCACATGACACCTCATCCTCACCCTCATCAACTGGCAGTTGTGTTTTATATTTTTTTTTAAGTGCTATAGAAAATGTGCAGATCATAATATGTGCACTTACACTCCCCTAAAGGATTATTAGGAACATCATACTAATACTGTGTTTGACCCCCTTTGGCCTTCAGAACTGCCTTAATTCTACGTGGCATTGATTCAACAAGGAGCTGAAAGCATTCTTTAGAAATGTTGGCCCATATTGATAGGATAGCATCTTGCAGTTGATGGAGATTTGTGGGATGCACATCCAGGGCACGAAGCTCCCGTTCCACCACATCCCAAAGATGCTCTATTGGGTTGAGATCTGGGGACTGTGGGGGCCATTTTAGTCCAGTGAACTCATTGTCATGTTCAAGAAACCAATTTGAAATGATTGGAGCTTTGTGACATGGGGCATTATCCTGCTGGAAGTAGCCATCAGAGGATGGGCACATGCTGGTCATAAAGGGATGGACATGGTCAGAAACAATGCTCAGGTAGGCCGTGGCATTTAAACCATGCCCAATTGGCACTAAGGGGCCTAAAGTGTGCCAAGAAAACATCCCCCACACCATTACACCACCACCACCAGCCTGCACAGTGGTAACAAGGCATGATGGATCCATGTTCTCATTCTGTTTACGCCAAATTCTGACTCTACCATCTGAATGTCTCAACAGAAATCCAGACTCATCAGACCAGGCAACATTTTTCCAGTCTTCAACTGTCCAATTTTGGTGAGCTGGTGCAAATTGTAGCCTTTTTTTCCTCTTTGTAGTGGAGATGAGTGGTACCCGGTGGGGTCTTCTGCTGTTGTAGCCCATCCGCCTCAAGGTTGTGCGTGTTGTGGCTTCACAAATGCTTTGCTGCATACCTCGGTTGTAACGAGTGGTTATTTCAGTCAATGTTGCTCTTCTATCAGCTTGAATCAGTCGGCCCATTCTCCTCTGACCTCTAGCATCAACAAGGCATTTTGGCCCACAGGACTGCCCCATACTGGATGTGTTTCCCTTTTCACACCATTCTTTGTAAACCCTAGAAATGGTTGTGTGTGAAAATCCCAGTAACTGAGCAGATTGTGAAATACTCAGACCGGCCCGTCTGGCACCAACAACCATGCCACGCTCAAAATTGCTTAAATCCCCTTTCTTTCCCATTCCGACATTCAGTTTGGAGTTCAGGAGATTGTCTTGACCAGGACCACACCCCTAAATGCATTGAAGCAACTGCCATGTGATTGGTTGATTAGATAATTGCATTAATGAGAAATTGAACAGGTGTATAGTATGTGGATTACTATTCTTATAAGTGCATTACAAAATCAGGCAAAGATGCAAATATATTTTGATAATTCTAAATCTTTTCCTTACAAATATACTAAATTTTTATCCAACCCAGTGTTTCTGGTGTGGCCTTGTGCGATTCCATTATGGTACAATATTGCCTTGAGGCAACACAGTTTTTTATTATTTACTCTAAAACATTTGATGATATTTCATGTAAAGTTCTTGAAAATACTTCTTTACTTACCAGTGAAGGTGACTTGTGTTTTTAGTGTGTGATTAACTGGACGTAAAGTGAAAAATGCACTTTTCATTGGAGAAATATGGAGCCATGTGACCTGTGCACAGGACACAAAATGGACCCCACTTTTTTTACTTTCATTGATTAGTGTTTGAGTTCTTCTTCCCTGAGATAGGTTTGAACAATAAATTGGTGTTTAATTTTATAAAAAATAAACTAAAATAGACTATGTTGCCTGGAGGCAACACCGTACCATAGAGGGTTAAGTAAATACAAACCATTTGAATTATATATTTATATGTGCAGTTTACTTAATAATGTTATGTTACATTTATAAAAGTTTATTATGTTAGGTGCACACATTTATTGATTTAATTTACCTTATTAAATTAACTACTTGCTCTACAACTATTAAATATAACAACGAGCATATTTTTAGAAACAAAATTCAAAAATAACTTAATTGAGCCTAAACACAGGCACTCTTCTGCATAATTACAGAAACTCCTCTCAATGTCCAACATAACTGCACATAACACTAACATAAACTAACAACATCTTTCCCTTTACTGCAAAAGATAAAATAACACTTTAATCCCTACATTTACTCTCCTAATGCAGTCCCTTGCAAAGCATGCTGGGAACTACAGATCCACTGCCCAGTTTGTTCGTTTCGCTCAGCGATGTTAAGTTGACCGAACAAACAGTTATTAAGTAAAGCTGACACTACTCATTTTAGTAGAAACAACTCAGTAAATCTAAGGACATTTAGTTACATGAGTTTTTTAAGTAATGTGAACAAGGATGATTTGAGTGCAACTAACAGTGAAAGTTTTTTGTGTTATTGTGTAAATCAGTGTAATATTCCTCCAGTGTAGATCATCTGTTCTCTATGTGAATATATAGTAAAGTGTCATTTATTCCTGTGATCAAAGCTGAATTTATCATCATTACTCCAGTCTTCAGTGTCACATGACCCTTCACTGATCATTCTCATAGGATCTGATGCTCAACACACATCTATGATTATTATCAGTGTTCAAAACAATTCATGTTCATATTTTTCAGGATTATTTGATTAATAGAAAGTTCAAAAGAACAGCATTTATTTGAAATAGAATCTTTTGCAACAATGTATTTTATACTGTAACTTTTGATTAATGCATCCTTTCTGAATAAAAGTAATAATTAGTATTCAAATAATTTATTAACTAACTTTGACATTTATGCAAAAGACAAAAAAGAACTTTGTAAAAGTTAAACTTAACGGGCGTGCAGCAGCACACAGACACACACACACACACACACACACACACACACACACACACACACACACACACACACACACACACACTGATTATTACACACACAGGGACGCATAGCAGCACAAACACACACACACACACACACTCTGATTATTACACACACAGGGACGCGCAGCAGCACAAACACACACACACTGATTATTACACACACAGGGACGCGCAGCAGCACACACACACACACACACACACTGATTATTACACACACAGGGACGCGCAACACACACACACACACACACATACTCTGATTATTACACACACAGGGATGCGCAGCAGCACACATACACACACACACACACACACTCTGATTATTACACACACAGGGACGCGCAGCACACACACACACACACTGATTATTACACATACAGGGACGCGCAGCAGCACACACACGCTCTGATTATTACACACACAGGGACGCGCAGCACACACACACACACACACACACACTCTGATTATTACACACACAGGGACGCGCAGCACACACACACACACACACACTCTGATTATTACACACACAGGGACGTGCAGCACACGCACACACTCTGATTATTACACACACAGGGACGCGCAGCAGCACACACACACACACACACACACACACACACACACTGATTATTACACACACAGGGACGCGCACCAGCACACTCACACACACACACACACACACACACACACACATTCTGATTATTACACACACAGGGACGCGCAGCAAACACACACACACTCTGATTATTACACATACAGGGATGCGCAGCAGCACATACACACACACACTCTGATTATTACACACACAGGGACGCGCAGCACACACACACACACACACACACACACACACACACACACACACACACTGATTATTACACACACAGGGATGCGCAGCAGCACACACACACACACACTCTGATTATTACACACACAGGGACGCGCAGCAGCACACACACACACACACACACACACACACTCTCTCTCTGGAGAAGCGTTCAGTCTCTCCTCATGTCAACAGTGAATCCTCTCATGGTGCAGCACAACTGGCTTTTAAAGGGAACGGGAGATGAGGCTCTGATTGGTTTATTGCTCGTTACGCCCAAAACACACCCATGACTCATTAAGAGACGAGGCACGACCCTTTTAGACCCTGAGCCGGACGCACTGACCGTTTCTCCCATCATTAAACTAGCAGAAGTGGATTCAGACGCGCCCTGAGAGCTTCTGTGCTGTGAGCTTCAGACCATGAGCTCAGATTGATAAAATAGGGCCTGTTTACTTTTTAGATGCTGTGAATACGCTCATTTGTCTTCGCATACAGTGAGGAAAATAAGTATTTGAACACCCTGCTATTTTGCAAGTTCTCCCACTTAGAAATCATGGAGGG